>CAKNYM010046108.1:33115-46836 GCA_932195095.1 Andricus curvator
CAAACTTGCGAGCGAAGCGAGCCGCGCGCGAAGCGCGCGATGAGAATGTGCCCGCGAAGCGGGCAGATTTTTTTACTTGAACTTTACTAGACATCCCCTTACCTAATCGAATTTCTTATAAATTCCCATTAAACCAAATTTTGGTAAGAATTGTCCTATGATTACAAATTCTACAATGAAACCATTTTTGTTTTATTTTTTTATTGCACGAAAATAAAAATAAAAGTCTCCAAAACATTACATATACCTGTTTAATTTAAAAGATCTTACAAAACAAGTGTACCTTTGGAGAAAATGGACCATTCAGCTACGCTCCCGAGTTTAGACTTTAATTTTTCCTAGTCTTCCTCAAAACAAAAATTATATTTGTAATTTTTTTCTGATTCTTTAGAAAAATAGGTTTTCATATCCAAAGGCTATAAAAGGGACACTTTTTTGGCTTTGTAAGAAAATTAACATTCTTCGAAAAGAAATGCTTTTTTTGCTTATAACTATTTTTTTATTGTCAAAATTGCTGAAGTTGGTGGAGGAAAAGTTTTTTAAAACTAGACGTCTGAAACTTCAACCCAGTTTGTATAATTAAAACATGGATTGCTAAACGGTGCTAAGTTTAATCAGCCTAATTTAGCAGGAGAGACAAAAAACCTTTCTAGAGGAACAAGTTAGAACAGATTAAGTATATTCTTTTTTTTTGTAGAGATGAATCTCAGTATAATAATGATTATATGACAAAATAGATGGCGCTACATGTTCATGAAATAATCTATTGAAATTGGTGATGGACTTAGCACCGTTTACCTTTCTCTGGTATTATAATTTAAAAAAGTATATAAATAATTTTAAAAATCATATTAAATATCTATTTTATTTATTTTATTAACAAATAACACCATTCAACAGAAAAAATGAAAATTTATAGTACTAGTATAATATTTTTTATTTTTTATAATAATATCTCCAATTGTTAAATTCTTGTTAGAATCCTATAAGAACAGGAGGATTGTTAAAAAATTGAATATTTTAGTATACTTGACTTATTTAATTTGAATTCTTTGAAATTTCAAAATATTTGAATAGGCGTACAGAATAAATTTTAGGGTAAAAAATTGCAAAACCTTAATTTTTCACTCAAATATGTGTAAAAAGGCGAGAAAGATCATTTTTTAAGAAAAGTGGACTTGGCACCATTTAGCTTTCCCTGGCATTATAACAGAAAAAGTACATAAACAATTTAAAAAATCATATTAAATATATAGTTTAATTTATTTTATAAACAAATAACACTATTCAATAGAAGAAAGGAAAATTTATAGTACTAGTATAATATTTTTTATTTTTCATAATAATATCTCCAATGGCTAAATTCTTGTTAAAATCCTATAAGAACAGGAGGAGTGTTAAAAAATTGAATATTTTAGTATACTTGACTCATTTAATTTAAATTAATTGAAATTTTAAAATATTTGAATAGACGTACACAATAAAATTTAGGGTAAAAAATTGCAAAACCTTAATTCTTTTACTGAAATATGTGTAAACAGGCGAGAAAGTTCAATTTTGAAGAAAAGTGAATTTCGTCAAAAGTGAACTTAGCACCGTGTAGATTTCCCTGCTTCAATTTTAAATTAAAATGTTTAAGCTGCAAGTTCAAATTGTTCAAAAAAATTAGATTCAAGCGCCTTAATGTTAAAAACTGATAATCTCCAAATGAGGTGAGAAAAATCTTTATCAATTATTGTTAACTTAAAACCTTCTGAGGTCAATACGGTTGTAATGATTTTGAATATATATCACCGAAGGTTCTTTAGTATTTTAATTTTGTAATTTTATTTCATTTGAAATTGTAGAATATTCTTTCTTTTTCTAGAATATACTGGGCTGTTTTGATACGATCCAAATATTCTCTATAATTTTCTGGAATTTTCTAGAATGTTCTTAAAACATCTCCATATCTATATTACAGTACATTTTTATATCTGGAGAAATTATTTTACATTTTCAGTTTTAAGAATACTTTCCAATCCTATTTTTCGATTATGTGAAGATTTTATTATCAGTAATAGCCAATGAATTACAAAATTACGACCATTTCATCACGTAACTATTAACAAACAACAATTACCTGAAATCACTAATAGTTTTTTGTCTAAGTAATAAAGAGGACATCAAAGCCAACATTCTTACAGGATAGTGTATTTAGGCTAGAGCCACTTTTTTGAGCTTCCGTGAAATTATCGGAAGTGGCCTTTATGACTTCCATAAATAACGTTTAATTATTTGCGGACTAATTTCCTAAAGGGATATAATTAAAATACGTAACATAGCGGAAGATTTTTTGTCGCAATTGTCTCCTGAATATTTTAATGTTTCTCAGAGAGCAATAATTAAGATTAATGTTTTATTACAATAATTAAAACTTTTAATAAATAAGCGCCTTCATAATAAAATATACACTTTCTTCCGATTTAGTAAACATTATTTAAATGTATTTTAAATAAATAAAGTGAAAGGCATATTTTAATTCATTCAACTGGTTCAACATTTATATAACTTTTTATGCTCTACTTTCGACTATTTATAAAATGGCAAGGTGTCGAAGAAAAAAAACAACCGCAAATACGCACCTTTTATGAAAGCCATAAATGTTTGTATTGCATTTATAGGATCTTAAGCGCCCAATGTGGCGCCACTTCTTTCGTAGTTTAACGCACTGTCACATAAAACATTTTACATAACGCGAATCTTCATCTTTAAGAAAAAAAGTCATCCGAAATGCAGGAAAAATTTATTAACATTTTCGCAATCTTTTTTTGCTAATTAAATCCTCACTAAACACAAATAAAAATATAGGTAACTATAATTACCTTATTGCCATTTAAATGATAAATTTTACAATTATAATTACAAAAATAATTGTGTGCCTACGGAAAACGCTATCTTTTTCGAGAACTCATAAATACGTAACTCTTCCTTAACTTTCGATGAATGGAAAGGGAAATCAGTAAGAAAGTAAATTTTCATAATACTGTAATTTTTAATTAGTGTAATCTTTTCCAAACTGATGATTTATCAGTGTCCAAAAATATCTTTTACTCTAAAATGGAATCATTTAAATTTGTAAGAAACTAAATAAATTATTTTACATTTTTCAGGATACAACCTCACCATCGAATGAAGGAAATGGCACTACAGGTCACACCTTAACAGGAATTCCCCAAATCGACTACATCTGGGATCCAAATTTACCACGTGAATTAAATGGGTATAATCTGAGTGAATATCCATTTTATAACAGCATGCCAGAGGACATCGATTTCAAATGCGATGGACTCCATGATGGATTTTACGCTAGCGTTCCTCATAAATGCCAGGTAATTTTAATTTACATATTGAAATTTATTTCTCGATTGTGTTTCTTTTCTCTTACCGTTAAATTATATCTATGAGTAAATAAATTACAATTTTATGATAAAATACTTTGCAAAAGTTCCATGCGTTTTTAGAGAAACTTTTTAACATTCTAAAGAAAACGAAATTGTAAAATCTTGGAAGAAATACAAATGGGCGGTGCGAAAGTCCTAGGGTCATAAGTCGCGGCTCCGTAAAGGCTAATGTATCGTTACGGAACGTTAATCGCCAACAGAAATGACTCGCGGCAACACGTCGTCGGAAATTATGAGCAAGAAGATTTTACATGTCTATTCCAACACTGGCGTACAATTTATTGTCCCATTTCAATATCTAAACTGACATTCACTGCCTTATTTTTTCAAATGGTCTCGAACTTTACGTAACTATGGTTTATTAGTTTTGTAATTTAAGCAGCCTTAAATTGCAAATTGTCTTCTTCCAACAGCTTAATTAGACACTTTTCGATTCTTGTATGATTTAGAAACTAACTTAAGATTTTATATTTCAATCCGTTTTCAATAAAATACATAGCAAAAGTAATCAGCTGTTAGGCTTGACGCCAGCCATTTTTTTTAGCCACGTGATGCAAGTGCCAATAAACTATTGTTCGACACATTACTTCCTTAATAAGGTGGATTACAGCAAATATTTCTGAATTACAAAATAATTCAACTCTAAAAGTACATCAATATAAACTATTTGTATACTATGTAATGGTGAAAGTATTTTAATTAAATGTTGTAAGTATATCATTAGGAATAAAAACACGAAAATCCCTAGTAAGGTCTTCTGACTCATTTTTTCCCAACTGGCAATTAGGAAGGAGTTGTAATCCTCATTAGTCTGATCCCAATAAAGTTGGTGTGCAATAACCACTAAATATATTTTTAGACAAATCGAAGCAGAGCCTAAAATGTTTTGCTGTTTGGTACACTTTGTGCAGTCCGGATTTCATAGTATGTAGCCCGACATCAAAAAGTGTGGAGAAAAAAATTAACTGTTTCTCTGAGCTAAATTGTTTATTCGTAATTGTTTATTTATCACAATTGAAAAAGGTGTCTTGGCTTATCCTTGTAGAAGGGCAGGGGCTCTTTTACAGGCCCTGAATGAAAGTTTCTCTGCAAATTTTAAAACACAAAGTAGAACAAACAGAAGGTGTCGACTCATCCGCAGTGATAGGGAATCTCTAGATACGGATTACGGTCGCTATTTCACGCGTCGGTGGGTTAGAAAATGCCACGGATAGATGCTTGGGAAGAAATGTTTGCAACTTTAAATGGAGATGTCTCTTCTTGGCTTTCAATTTCGGATAATAGCCTATGAATATTTAATTTCAAACCTAAAGATGGAAACGAGGATAAACTTAGACTTGAAGAAATGTCTTTTTTTCATGCGAACTATAAACTTCCGGTCCTGGACTATGTTAGTGGAAGATATTTCCAGATCGAGAAAGCGATAGTGAGTGCTTCCGCTTAATGTCGTTGATGATTCCTCGCCTTTGAGAGGCAGCGAAGCGATCGAACCATTGTCATGCAAATATCGAGAGATTGGCGAGCAATCTTGGACAGATACATAAAGCATTTCCGAAAATGGAGGCAAGGAAAGAAAGCAAAATTCGTAAAAGTGCGTTGTACATACATTTTTCTGATTCTTATTTCGAGCCTTTTTCGATAAATTGAAAAACGTGAGTGTCCATGCACATTGGAACTTGGGCAATTACGCGCACACTTGTCTGATGAGAAAGCTGCCGCTTGTCACAGGCACGAGTTCGATGAAAAATATGTTGAAATAGTCATCTGTATGTAGCTGGAGATACTTCTTACACAGAACCGCCGATAACTAGACCGATATAGAAAATAACGCGACGTTAGTAGAATACGTGTCCTCGTTAATAGTTAAAAATGTGGTATAAACATCGCTAAGTGTTTTCTCGCCACTGCTCAGTCGGTGCCGTAAATGAAACTGATGATCTTTTATGAGCTGTCTTCAAATTGGGATTTAAATTCGCTTCAGAAACTTAATAATCCTCTTAGAAATCTATGAATATAGTCTCTGTAATAAATCGGTTTCAATTTGAAATAAAAGTTTGTTCTACGATTTATCAGGTAGTTATATCGGTTTTGTAAATAATTCGTAACAATTGGATCGGGACGGTGGATCTCCATTTTAAGATAACACAACTTTTTCGTTCGGCCATGAATTATTCAGATAAAACAATTTAATACATAGCTATTAAGATTTGGTATGTAATTCTGATGTTTTCGCAATAAATTACTACGCTTTCGGGTCATTCTCCATTCCGAAGGAGCACTTGCTTATTGCATATGGTAATGAATTAGTTATACATACTATTTGGAATGTAAATTTGGTAGATAATTTTTATGATTTGCAAGTGCATTCGTGACAATAGGAACAAAGAATTTAATTTCCATTTTGCAGCAGTTCTTTTTTGCAATGGGTCAATAAGTAGTTTGATATTATGATTTGGCACATATTTCTTACATTTTGGCTGAACATTACTACAATGTGTCAGGTAGTTCTTATGGTTTGTTAGCAATGAATTAATTCGATATTGTTTTAGCTGATATTACAATTTGTCATGTATTTATGTTTTGGCGGTAAATTAGTACATTTTGGAATATAGTTCTTAAGATCTGGTAGAAAATGTATAACAATAACATGGAAGAGAGCGATATCCATTTAGAGCAAATACATTTTTTCTCCGTTTTGTCCTGAATTAGTTCAAAAATACGATTTGTTATACAGTTATTACCATTCAACATGTAATTTTTACGATCTAGCTATTAATAGTGATGTGGCAAGTAGTTCCTGCGATTCGTCTGGTAATTCGTAACTATAGTTTAAAACGGTCTGTTTCCGTTTTAGGAAGCACTTGCTTTAAAACGTTCGGTCATAATCTAGTTAGATATTACGGCTTGGAAGGAAATTCTTACGATCTTACATGTAGTCCTGACAACTTGTCAATATGTAACCACGATTTATCTCCAGTCTTAAGTCAATTTTTCCTGTTCTAAAATTAAATTAAAAATAAAACTCACTTGATTATTTTCGAATACAAAACTCGTTTTCATTTCAGGTCTACCATCACTGTCTGTACGGCACTCGATATGATTTCCTCTGTGCAAACTTCACCGCCTTCGACCAAAAAACCTTTATTTGTCACTTCGTATCCGAAGTAGACTGCGTAAACTCGAAGAAATACTGGCACAGAAATGATGCTCTTTATCAAGCAGCGACGACAACCACTTCCTCCACCACCACTACAACGACCACAACCACCTTACCACCGCCGACCGCAGCATCCTCAGGTCGTGCCGTATCTCGAGACAGGGAACCTGGAAGAAGGAGAAGACCTTTTAGAAGGCGTCCGGCCTACGATTATTATGAGGATTATTACGATGAAGAGTACGATCGAGGTAGGCCTCGTGGATATGATAGAAGAGAATATGATGATTATGAGGACCGAAAGTACAGGCGGGATAGAGAAAGGGATCGAGATTTTCGGGATAGGGACTTGGCTCGACCTAGGGATCCGGTACGACCAAGGGAACCAGATATACCTTTAAGGGATGAGAGGGAGAAAGACAGTGAGAAAACTCCCAGAGAGAGATTTCCGGCGAGACCTAATAGGAGGAATCCGTTGATGGGTGGAAAAGATCCTGTGGAGGAGGATCCTAGGATTAGGAACAGAGATCATGGAAGTGTGCCAAGAAGCAAGGATATAGAGGATCCAGAATTAGATGATCGCAGGGGACTGGATTCAAGGACTAAAGATGAGGATGATGATCGATATTCAGAAAAGAGGTGAGATTTTTTATAGCTATCACAGCTCAGGTCTCAAATGGTACCTTATTTCTTATCTCCCTATTCAGATAAGTGGTGAGACTTCTAGTAGCTATCATAACTCAGGACTCAAATAGTACCTTATTTCTAAACTCCTCCCTTATATGACCTCCCTTTTTTCAAAACGGCTCCCATCTCGAGAAGCAACTAAAAAGACCTAAAACTGTATTAAAAGGATAACATTGAGTCATTGACTTGGAAGCTAATTTTTGAAATTAGTTGCCTGACTCTAGATCCTGAGGCGTCGATTAACATTTCTTGTACATTCATTTCAATTTAAATACTTCAACGTTTGTTTTTAATTTAATGTTTCTTTCCAATAATAGTCATTCTTTCCAATGTAGTTTGCATTCAAGGTTACATTCTCTTCTTATTAACTCCCAGGAGAAAAAATGAACTTATGGTTTCTCATATTATACCCTTTTAAAAATCAGATTCAAAGACGATTACGAAGATAAGGATACAGCTCCGACGGCTTCTGCGACCAATGGAAATACAGAGGGACTTGTAAAACCAGCTGCACCAAGTAGTTCAGTTTACGCAAGGCCACGTGCACCCCCGAAAATCCGTAGACCAGTGCCACTTGCTGAACAGGACCGATTCGCTTACAAGGTCACCTCCACTCAACCAACCGTCGGTAAATAACGTAGACGCTATTATGAATATCTATTACGTTGGAAAGTATTACATATTTAAGATCTGAATTTGTCCCGATCCATTACTAACCATAGTGTAATTTCAGAGGAGGGCCGCAGAAGGCCAGTTGATCCTCCCCTGGTAGATGACTATTATGATGATGAACTAGAGGATATCAGACCTCGCCGACCTCTTAGGAGGAGGCCTGCAATTAGGGAACGTGATAGAAATTTCTACGAAACGAGAGATAGAGATCTAGATCGTCCCTACAGGTAAGGTAACGTACACGACACGATTGAAACTTAAACCGCCGATCATCGCAACCACCATTAATTCAGAACATTTACAATATCACAACACTCCCCAGATCGGAACACTCTACTTAATCAGCTATAGGGTCTTTCAAAGAAAGTGAATTGAGTTTTGCATTTGATTTTCGATTTTGGGGAATGCTCAATAAATGAAGAAAGGAAAAATTTCTAATCAGACACCCATTACTGGAATCACACATTAACATTTATATAAATATGCACCTAGTTTTGAAACCTGTTATGTAATGAGACTTGACTCTTTCACAGAACGAGGTACCGTGATGATGAGGACGACGTACGACTGAGGAAGCACCCTGAACGCCCCAGGGATCGTTATTACGACCGAGAAAGAGGACTAGAGCGTGGTAGAGATCGATCGCTCGATCGTGGGAAGGACAGAGCTCCGGAAAAAGTGACAGAGCGTGAGAGAGATCGAACAATCGGTCGGTCTCAGGAATCGGAAAGACCAATCCTGGCTCGACCATTAAATCGTGAAAGGGAAACTGATCGCTTCAAGTCAAGGACAAAAGACACGCAGGAATCAATCGAGCCCACGCAACGTCCTAACATATACGATCGAACCACCACTTCTACTACTACCACAACCAGCACAACCACAACCACCCCAAGTCCCCCAGAGCCAATCAAGGAGCAAAGTAACTACGAATACCCTGCAGTTCAGCAAGAGCATTCCAGAACTTCAAAATATAAATCTACTCAAGTAACTGAGGCAGAGGAATCTACTACTAAAGACTTGCCTGAAAAATACTGGAGACCTACGCAAAAGCCTGATCTTTTAGAGAAGGAAGAGGAAGATGAATATGAAGCAGAGTACTATGATGAAGAGGAACCGGTAACAACTCCGCCACCAAGGACAGCCATCAGGATCGTAAAAAGACCATTCCTTCCTTCAAGAGGTGGAAATCCCAACCCTAGAGGACTTTCGCCTGTAGGTTCAAAGGCAGCTGGTGGAAAGAACGAAGCCAGACCAGACATAGATTACCAACAGGAGCAGAAATCTAAGGACCCTTCGGATGATAAGCATCAGTATAATGCTTACAAAGTAATTCAAACAGATATGCTGCATAAAATACCTGAGGAACATGAATCTAGTGCTAGGAGTCAGAACAGAAGACCAGAAGAAAATTTGCAAAGAAAACCTGAGGAGTCGGCTCAAAGAAGACCAGAGGAGACGATTCAGAGAAGACCTGAGGAACTGATACAAAGGCACCCTGAAGAACCAATTCAAAGAAGACCTGAAGAGGTAATACATAGAAGACCTGATGAGCACAGTCAGAGAAGACCTGACCAACCAATGCAAAGGAGACCTGAAGATTATCAGAGACGTCCTGAGGAACAAAGACGTCCTGAAGAATATCAAAGCAGATCTGAGGAATCTCATCGAAGACGCCCCGAAGAACTTTCTCAGGGAAAACTCAATTGGTCGGTGGACTACCAAATCCAGAATACAGATCAAGTAGTGCCAACATCTTCAGGTTCACCACTGCGGAACAGCGGACGTGTTATTCCCGTGACTGAACCTCCCAACCATTATTACAAGGAGGACCATGATCAGCCGACTGGGCCCGGAAATTACAGGTCAAAGCAGCGCTTAAACGAGGTAACGCGACTTCAGGATATTCCAGAGAGTGAGTACGATGTGACTTTAAACGAGGCACTCACTCCGTCCTTGAACCAGGATACAAACCTACCCAGTGGTTTCGTTCTTCCTCTGCATAGACAGATAGGTAGAGATGCGATTTTGCAGTCTTCAGAAAACTCTTTCAAGTTCTCGAGACCCATTCAACAACAGCAACAGCAACAACAGAAGTCCTTTGTGCCAAGTCCTCCCTTTGTCCAAACGGCTCCCATCTCGAGAAGCAACACGGAAAGACCTAAAACTGTATACTACAGAACTCCTGAGACCGTTCATATTGCAGGGAATCAGTATAGACAGCAGAGGGGACAATGGCATGATTACACTGGATATTGAAGAGAGATTTAAATATTGAAGAATTGGAAGAATAGACTAAATGAAAAGTCTTTCATCAGTAGGAATCAGTGAAGCAGAAGGACCTTAAAAGGAAATTTTGTGGATAGATTGGAAGAGAGCTGATGAAAACGATGTCTAGCAATTTAAAAAATTGTAATGAGCTACATCTGATGCTGAAGAACAGAAGTATCGAACTATTTTATGAGGTACTCTGCTTCACATTTGAGACGGTAAAGAAATGGTGACTTCTCAAAATCAATTTAGGTTCTCCTGCTTCTTAGCCCCAAAATTTGGCTGTTGAGAAAAACTAGTAGGAACTCGCGAGTCATTAAAGTATTCTGGCAAAAGGAAAGAAATATTGCCAGCAGCATTTTTTAAGACCTTGATTGAAGTGTGAGACTTGGGACATGGTTGGAACAAACATACTCGAGAGAGTTTCTCTTGAATGCGCTTGTTTAACATTAAGTATTATTTGTCTAGTTCTCAGAGAACGATGCTTCACTCAGCATTTTGGAGATTAATTGCGCATGTGCTATGAATCTTTTTGTCATAAAAGAAGGTACATTACGCGTGTCCAATAAATCTGTCTAATCAATGTTCATGTATGCGCAATTTTATAAAAAGAATGTATGTTAAGACTGCGCAATAGATCCTATTGTTAAAAAACATATATAACGCAGCATCTTTTCACGCATGCGCAAAAGATAGTTTTGTATGAATGCATGAATGAGAAAAAATCGACTTCAAATCGTGTGTGTCGTAACTAAAATCCAAGAGATTGTCACTAATCTTCTTAAGCGGAGATTTTTGGTCAGAATTACATTATTTTCTAATAGGTTTAAGAGTAGAATCACTTCGGAGAGAGCGTGTAACTTCGAAGGCGTTTGTACTTTTTAATGAAACTTTGTAAATATACATTGATTCACGACTGTTTTTCTTAACCCTGATAATAAATTATTCTCTGTGAGGGATGCAGCAAATTCGTCGGTCATGTATCACTGCCTGGACACCACAAATAGTGCGAAGATTGCCACACTGAGCCTTCCGAGTAGACGTTGTCCTACTTATTGTAAATTATGTCGATACATAATAAGATCTTTAAAAAAAGTCTCCTGTCTCCTCATTTTACACACCCAAAATAGGTATTTGTGATACGACACTTAAAATGAATGAAAATGAGTAGACCTACAAATCCCTGGCAGCGATTGTTTCCAAGCCCTGCTTCCTCCAATAAAAGGTGCCCATGCGCATTTCAAGTTGCACATGCGCACTTCGCTGCACTGTTATGTAAAACGAAATAGTAATTGAAAAAAAAACACTCGCACCTGGGCTGGAACACCTCGGGGGGCCTAAACCTAACTTTTCTGTAATACGGCAGGTATTTACCGAACTTTTTTATTTTTCACGATTCGGTTCGAAAAGTAGTAAAGTAATGCTAAGCTATGGTTATGCCCTCGATTTACCGAACTAATTCGGAAATAAAGTCGAATCTGGATTTAGTGATTCTGGATTTAGTGTTTCCGAGAATTGACGCCACGCCGCGCCGCTGGCATGGGTGAGAGGAGCTGCGGGGGGATGTGCGGTGTTCACTCACCCTGGCGGACCGGCCGAACGCAGGCGTTACGCTGCAGCGTAACGCCTGCGTGACAAAACAGAGAGAGAGAAACAGGAGAGAGACAAAACAATTCCGAGACTGTGGATTCATGGTCACCGTCAGCCCTAAATTATGGTCACATTGCATCCCTAAAACGCTATATTTTCCCATCCTCAATCTCAATAATTTTCTATCTCTTTCTCCATTTTTCGTAGCCGAGAACCCTTATCTTTTTCTTTACTTCATTCTATCTGTTCGATATTAATTTAAATCTTTGTCTATCTCTTCTTCTATCTACTGCGATTGAGTACTCTTACCATTTTCTATCCCTTAAAATTGTGGAATCCATCGAAAAGTTAGGGAATTCATTAAAAATATTAATTTGACGTTGAGCACGTACCAGAAAGATAACGTGACGATCATTCTTGTATACCTATACACTTAAAATTATTCCATACCTCAGTCGACAACTTAGTCGAACTTTGAAAAAAAGAGGGTGGGGATGAGGGGGCCCCAACCATCGCCCCCTCTTGTGAGATCCAATGCACGGGAGCGGGCAGATGGCGCGGCGAAGCCGCGCCATTCGTGCACTCGCCATTTATGATTTCCCCGAAGAATTATCCGACTGGAAGAAATTGTTGTGCATTACCCGTTCGGGCATTATTACACAATCTGAGAGAAATTTGACATGACTGGAATTTAAAGTGACATTTGTTATATGTGGGAAAAAAATCCGCTGGCGGGAAAAAAACCACAAAATCTGATAATTTATTTTATGAAAGAAAAGTAAAGAAGTAGAGTGGGAAGAGGGTGGAGGGGTCGAAAAATAAAAGTCGCTGGTTGACTTACTTCATGAGGAAGTCTATTGGAATCGCGTGCTTGCTTCCCTAGGGAGGAAATATGTTCAAAAGGTGATAATGATGTAGATTCATAGAATGCAGTAGCAGTTGCTTTGATATACTCTGAAATATAAGGTAATTGAAATTCTCTGAGAACAAATTTTCAATCCAAATGAATCCGAAGTCGGATTGACCTAAACCGATTTTCAATCCAAATGAATCCAATTCAATCCGAACTCGGATTCATTCGGATTGAAAATCGGTTCAGGTCAATCCGAGTTCGGATTGATTCGGATTCATTTGGATTGAAAATTAAGTTCGGATTGAACTGGATTGAGTCGGATTCTAACCGATTTAGATCAAACGAAATGTAGAACTTTTTTCGGATTGGTTCGGATACAGATTCCGGAATAATTCGGAATGAATTCCTATCTTAATTCGACTCAATCGGCTTTTTCTACATCGAGGAAAACAGTTCCAGTATGTTTTCTTCGATTGAAATTCAAGCTAATGACTTCGGATGCGCTGCGTATTGTTTCGCATTCACGATTTGTTTCCGTGAAGTCTGTTATGTGTCAGTTTCGCATTGTAGGTTAGCCGAAAACGTTTAAATACGATACTTCTTATATAACATTAAATTCCTGAATGCGTTTGAATACGAAAGATAAAAAATTTTGCACGCAATGCTTTTTAATGCGAGACTCCACATTCGTTTTAATGCTTTCTAATGCGACTGAATGAGAGAAAATTTCAGAGCGAAATGAAAACTTTTTAAATCGAGAGTTCGCATTACTTTGAATCCTTTTGAACGCGAAAGAATGAGACACATTTTTTGAGCGAGGTAAAAACTTTTCAATGCGAAAGTTCGCATATGTTTAAATACTTTTGAATGCGATAGAATGAGGCGAAATTTTTTATCGAGTGAAAACTTTTTAATGCGAGAGTTCATACTGGTTTGAATACTTTTCAATACGAATTAATTATGGAAATGTTTCGGTTGAGTGAAAACTTTTTAATACGAAAGTTCGCATTAGTTTTAATGATTTTAAATGCGATCGAATGAGAAGAATGTT
>CAKNYM010046108.1:51836-78658 GCA_932195095.1 Andricus curvator
ATAATAATAATAATAATAATAATAATAGCGAGGCGCGACCGGAACGTTTTCACAATTAGTGAAAAGGCTTAGAAGAACAGGCCGATGATCTGAGTTTAATTCATCAATGGTGAGAGTGTCGTGATTCTAGAAGTTATTTTTGGAAATTGCCAAGTCAATAAGGTCAGATTTAGGTTTGGTGTTGTGAGGGAAAATGTATGGGAGTCTGGTGCGGAGAAAGACAGATACCGGTCGTTTATGAATTCAAAGATTTGTTTTCCGGTTTTGTTAGTTGTTCTGTTATTCCAAGCTAAGTGCTTTGCATTTAGGTCCCCTGCAGCAATTACCGAGGGTGCAAGTTTGAATATTTTGCTGTAATCATTTTTTATGAATTCGCGAGAGGGAGTTTGATAGAGTCATGCGAACTTGGAAAACGGTTTTCCGTGCCTCTATATAGACCCGAAGACTGATTTCACTTATTGGGTACTTTTACTGTCAGCCACCTAGCGGCACCCTGCTGGAAGTAAAAAGATTCTCTCTTTTTGAATAACTTTGCATCTTTATGATAGAAAGAGATAGAGAAAATGCATCCCATTGTATCTCTTTGTCAATCTAAATTCACGTCTATCTTTTTCAATACCCTCTTTCCTATCTAATCCTATCCTTTATCTGACCACCTCAATATTTGTCTATCTCTTTATCAATCTAAATTTCCATCTATCTTTTTTAATCTTCTCTTCTCTATCTCATCGTATCCTACATCAACGTCTATTTTTTACTATCTCTTTGTCCATTTAAATCCACGCTTATCTTTTTCAATACCCTCTTCTCTATCTCATCCTATCTTTTGTCTATCCAAGTAAATATTTTTCTATTTCTTTGTCAAACTAAGTTCACGTCTATCTTTTTCAATATCCTCTTCGCTATCTGATCGTATCATACATCTATCAACCTTAATCTTTTTCTATCTATTTTTCAATCTAAATTCACGTATATATTTTAATACCCTCTTTTCTATCTTACACTATCCTTTATCTATCCGCGTCCATATTTTTCTATCTCTCTGTCAATCTAAATTCCAATCGATCTTTTTTAATCTCCTCTATCTCATCGTATCCTACATCTATCAACGTCTATTTTTTACAATCTCTTTGTCAATATAAATCCACGTTTATCTTTTTCAATACCCTCTTATGTATCTCATCCTATCCTTTGTCTATCCATGTCAATATTTTTCTATTTCTTTGTCAAACTGAATTCACGTCTATATTTTTCTATCTATTTTTCAATCTAAATTCACCTCTATTTTATTCAATACCCTCTTCTTTATCTCATCCTATCCTTTATCTATCCATGTCAATATTTTTCTATCTCTCGGTAAATCTAAATTTACGTCTATCTTTTTCAATCTCCTCTTACCTATCTCATCTTATCATACATCTATCAACGTCTATCTTTTTCTATCTATTTTTCAATCTAAATTCACGCCCATATTTTTTAATACCCTCTTCTCTATCTCATCCTATCCTTTACCTATGCACGTCAATATTTTTCTATCTCTCTGTCAATCTAAATTCCTTTACTACATTTATCAACGTCTACCTTTTTCTATATCTGTACAATCTAAATTTACGTCACGTTGTCTTTCTGGTAGGTTGACGTTAAATTATTGTTTATTATAAATTGCTTAATTTTCTGGTGGATTTTCCAATTTTGAGGAATAGAAAATAATAAGAGTACTCAATCGCGGAAGATAGAAAAGGAAATAGACAAAGATTCAAATTTATATTAAAGAGATAGAATAAAGTAAAGAAAAAGATAAGGATCTTCGGCTACGGAAAATAGAGAAAGAGTTTAAAAAATATAAAAATTCTTAATAAATAGGTAGACTAAGGGATAGAAAAAGATTCATTTGTGGATGCAAAGTGACCCATTGAGAGATACAAAATTTAATAGTTCTATCTTTTCCTATCCCTCAATTTCTATATTTTTCAATCATTCTACTTCCAGCAGGGCAAAACCTTCAGGTTGACGTGGATAGATAAAGGATAGGATGAGACAGAGAAGAGAATATTGAAAATGATAGACGTAAATTTAGATTGACAAAGAGATACAAAAAAATAGACGTATGATACGATGAGATAGAGAAGAGGTGATTAATAAAGTTAAGATGAGAATTTAGATTGATAGAGGGATGAAAAAATATTGACGTGGATAAAGGATAGGATGAGATAGAGGGTATTAAAAAAGGTAGACGTGAATTTATACTGAAAAATAGATAGAAAAAGATAGACGTTGATAAATGCACAATACGATGAGATAGGGAAGAGGAGATTGAAAAAGATGGACAGAATTTAGATTAACTGATAAAAAAATATTGACGTGAATAGATAAAGGATAGGATAAGAAACAGAAGAGGAGATTCAAAAAGATAGAGGTGAATTTCGTTTGACGAATAGAAAAATATTTACGTGAATAGATAAAGGATAGGATAAGAAAGAGAAGAGGAGATTCAAAAAGATAGAGGTGAATTTCTTTTGACGAATAAATAGAAAAATATGTACGTGGGTAGACGAATGATAGGATAAGATAGAGAAGAAGATATTGAAAAAGATAAACGTGAATTTATATTGACAGAGGTAAATATATACGTTGATAGATGTAGGATATGATGAGATACAGAAGAGGATATTAAAAAAGATATACTTGAATTTAAATTGACAGGGAAATAGAAAAACAGAGACGTTGATAAATGTTATGATACGATGAGATAGGGAAGAGGAGATTGAAAATGATGAACGGAAATGTAGATTAACCGATAGAAAAATATGGACGTGAATAGATAAAGGATAGGATGAGATAGAGAAGAGGAGATTGAAAAAGATAGACGTGAATTTAGTTTCAAAAATAGATAAAGATAAACGTTGATAGATATATGTATGATACGATTAGATAGGGAAGAGGATATTGAAAAAGATAGACGTGAACTTAGTTTGACAAAGAAATAGAAAAATATTGACGCGGGTAGAAAAAGGATGGGATGAGATAGAGAAGAGGGTATTAAAAAACATAGACGTGAATTTAGATTGGCAAAGAGATAGAAAATAATATACGTTGATAGATGTAGGATACGATGAGATAGAGAAGAGGAGTTTTAAAAAGATAGACGGGAATGATGATTGACAGAGAGATAGAGAAATAATGACGTGGATAGACAAAGGACAGGATATAACAGAAAAGAGGGGATTGAAAAAGATATACGTGAATTTTGTTTGACAAACAAAGAGAAACATATTCACGTGGGTAGACAAAGGATAGGATGAGATAGAGAAGAAGCTATTGAAAAAGATAAACGTGAATTTATATTGACAGAGATCAATATATACGTTGATGGATGTATGATACGATGAGATAGAGAAGAGGAGATTAATGAAGATAGATGGGAATTTAGATTGAGGAATAAAAAAATATTGACGTGGATAAAGGATGGAATGAGATAGAGGAGAGGGTATTAAAAAAAGACAGACGTGAATTTAAATTGACAAAGAAATAGAAAAATATTGACGTGGGCAGGCAAAGGATTGGACGAGATAGAGAAAAAGGTATTGAAAATGATAAACGTGAATTTAGATTGACAAAGAGAAAAAAATATACGTTGATAGAAATATGATAAAATGAAATAGAGAAGAGAAGATTAATAAAGATAGATGGGAATTTAGATTGATAGAAGGATAAACAAATATTGAAATTGATAAAGGATATGATGAGATAGAGAAGAGGGTATCAAAAAAGAGAAGACGTGAATTTAAATTGAAAAATATATAGAAAAAGATAGAAGTTGACAGATGTAGTATAGGATGAGATAGAGAAGAGGAGATTGAAAAATATAAAAGTGAATTTAGTTTGACAAAGAGATAGAAAAAATATACGTTGATAGATGTAAGATACTATGAGATAGAGGATAGATTAAAAAAGATTGATGGGAATTTAGATTGAGAGAGATAGAAAAATATTGACGTGGACAGATAAAGCATAAGATAGAAAAGAGGGGATTGAAAGAGGAAAAAATGTACATTAACAGAGAGATGAAAAAAGATTGACGTGAAGAGATAAAGGATTGAATGAGAGAGAAGAGATTCGAAACGATAGACGTGAATTTAGACTGACAAACAGATAGAATGGGATACATTTTCGCTATCTCTTTTAATCATAAAGATTCAAAATTATTCAAAAAGATAGGATCTCTATCCTTTTACTTCCAGCACGAAGAGTAAACATTGTTCAGACGAACACAGAGTGCTACTACAGCGGTGTCTGGTACAAAAAATATATCAAATGAAAATGGACATTAGGAAATAAAGTAATGAAAATGTAAAATAGATTTCTTGATCGTTTTTATTGTACAAATAAAAATTAAATAAATTACAGACCATCCAACTTCGTCCGATGATCGGTGAAATTTGACAAAACAGCCTTAAGATGTTGGAACAGTTTTAGAATCATGTCTAAAATCTCTTGCACATTTGCATGGGAAAGTTCTGACATTTTGTAAGATCGTTACGATGTGCATCACAATAAATTATACGTATTATGCAAAGTTTCAGAGTAAAGAAATTACAAGTGGTACTCCCGATTGGAGCTTCACTTTTAATCCTTTGGACTACAGTAAATAACGACTGCCACGAGCGTAGCACATCGGAGAAACGTTACATGATTAACAGTCAAGAGATTCAGTCGAATCATCGTGGTGTGCTCTTGGCAGTATCTACAACGTGAGAAAGTGAAAAGACGTTTAAAGTGAGAAAGCTTTACCTACAAATCATCCAGGGACCAAAAATACAATGCTTTCTAATTCTCTTTTATCCCAAGTATCGCTTTTTAATCTTCAGTTCAAGATTCAGGCAGTTCGATCAATTTCATTTTACATTTTTATCAAATTTTCAATCACTTTCAAGTTCCTGGATTTTTCATCGTTGGGTACGAAATTCTTTAACTATCTTTGGCTGTTCCGAAGAACTCGTTTCAACAGATTTCAGAAGTGACCAGTCGCTTTTCCTAGTCGTTGGGAACCCAACTCTCGAAAGCTGCGTCAGCTCTTCGCAACATCCTTTCAATCTTTAGAACAATACAAAAGAAAGAAAGAAAGAAAAATCCGCTTTTGTACAAAAACTGACTGGGGCAGTAGAAGAATAGTTTTTGGAGATCTCGCTAATGACTCTCATCGACTGAAAAATAAGTCACCTCCTCGCGAATGTACACATACAAGTAATAAAATGACTCGCTTCCGTAGACCCTACAATGTACAAAGTATTTCAAGTAAAAATAGAATAACTGGCAAGAATACGGGTTCGATCGACGTGGCATCGAATTATTTACAGATTTCGGTATGTTACAAAATGACACACGAGTATGGTAGAAAAACTTATCGCTAGTTTGGTATAGATAAAATTGTCTGGAATTCATGCTCATATTAAAGAAGAAACTGACGCAAGGAAATAAACAGGGACATTACTTATTTGGAAGCACAAATTAGGGATAAATTTAATTAATAGTGTGCTTATTTCCTTCCGTGGTTTCGACTGAAATACCGAATTAAAATTCTTAAAAATAACATTACCAAAATTTCGTTTCTGAAGATCTACAGCGCAAGCGCATTAAATTGTAGATGATTTACCCGAAAAAGTGCGCAATGGACCATTGAATCAATAGAAGATTTAATATGAATGCGCAGAACTTTTGCGCCCATGCGCAGTAGATCAATTACTTCGATTTACTACGCACGCGTAAAAAAGCTCTCGTAGGGCTTATAAAACATACAATTTGTTGCGCAGGTGACATTTCGTATTAAAAAATCATCTAAACGCATGCGCAGTAAATGTTCCTATAGAGTGCTTGCGAAATAGATTTTTCATTTTTAAAATGAGTATTTAATGTTATGTAGAGAGTAAATATTTCAAAACAAAAACTCAATATATCAATTATCAACAAAGATTTATCGCACAGGTGACATTTTATAATCCAAAAATCATGTGTGCATATGCGCAATGGATCTTTTCTTTCAAAAAAGCGGAGAGTAAATATTTTAAAACGGAAATTTATTGCTCACGCGCGACAGATTATTCTAAAAATTGATGCGCACTATTTTGTTAAAAAATATATATTCAATATGGGCAGTATGTCTTTGTAAATTATTGAACGTGCGCAATAGATCATACTGTTCAAAAAACCCACAACATTCCTAACCAGGAGAAATTTTGTATATCAAAATTCATGTAAACGCATGCAACATAGTTTGTTTAAAAAAATATATATTTACAACAATAGATCTTTTAAAAATGAGATTTATCGCGCATGCGCAATAGATAATTGTGGTCGAAAAATCTACAACCGTCCTGCGCATAAATATGTTTCAACCTGAAATTCATACAAGCGCAAGAGTATTTAAATAATGCCATTTGAAAAGGCGCACATTACGCATGTGTAGTCGATCTTTTCAATTTCTGCGCATGCGTCGTAAATCTTGTAGAAAATGAACTCCAGAAACAAATCTTCATTATCATTAAATATGAAAGCTATTCCAGTGATGTATCCTAGGAATGTACAAGCCGCGTAAACGAAAGATCCACGGCAGATGTGAGGTGGAAATTTCGTTCACGACTCCGCAAATTTGACGCACATGCATCATTATAAAAATCCAGGGCGTACCCATAACCCATAGCGTACATTAACATTATTTCCGAATTCGGGGCACCATAGAAAAAAAACGTGGATCACAGAGGCGACAACACCTTCATCGATACGAAAAGTGTACTGACCTGATCACTTCGCCTGGTAAAAAATTAAACTCTTCACTCAGAGAAAAGTCAGTTCGTCGCATACAACATGCACGCACCTACGTCGAAATATATCGCGCATAAGTCATCATCGCATATAAACGAGCACTTAAGTGAGCGATTGTAAGATTATCACTCACATAAAGTTCCTTAACATTTGGCCTCTTTTTCTCGACAATCGCCTCTTTCCCGATACTTTAGACTGAACAACCAGCGGCAAAACTTCATGAAAATCGAGTGTGTGATATCAGCAAAAAATATTGTTTTTACAATTTTTCAGGATTGTAGTTTGCGAAATACGGCAGCGAGAACCAAAGAAGCGCCCCTAATTTTAATATTTCACACTTCGGCCTCTTGGCTCTCGCGATTATTTTTGGTCGGCACAGATGACAAGACGTGCTTATCGAGTCTGCAGGCGATTCCGCGAGACAATTATGCTAGTTCATCCACTTGGTGGCTTACGAGATCGGCGGGTCGTCGTCGTCGGTGTCGTCCCTCGTGACTAGGACGTTGCCGTAGCGATTTTGACGGTACTGTCTAAATCTCTGCAGCCATTTATATCGCCTCGCACCAAAGTAGGCGACTGCTCCGAGAATTATGAGGAAGGTTGGGATCAGTAAACCAGCTGCGACCGAACCACCTGTGAAAAAGAAATACGAATTAGATTGGACTCATCGTAAAGAGTGTAGTAAAAATTAAAAATTGTAAATAAATGTAAAAAAGTGCTTTAACGAAATATCTCGAAAATCTCGAAATCATTATTGTCGAAAACCTGATTGGCTTTTGATTATGCACTTGAAGTTGTCAAATTACTCAATGCCGATTGGGTAATTTGAAAAACTCGAAGGAAAGAATGTTGCCAAATTCACACACATTTTTCAATATTTCCATTGTATTACAGGGTGTCCAGCGACCTTGAAAATATAACGGGTTTTTTCAAGGGATTCAAACTCGGTTTTTGAGTGTACACCAGATTACAAAACATTACTAAAGAATTCAAAAGGTTTCAAAATATTTCAAAAAGGCGTGTACATCAGATTAAAAATATTTCACAAGAATTTCACAAATATTTTTAAACTTTCAAACGATTAAAAGGATTTCAAAGATTTTAAAAATGGTACAGTACGCCAGATTTCAAAGATTTTTAAACATTTCGAAGATTTGAAACGATTTCAAAAAGCTTCAAAACATTTTAGAAGATTTGAAAAGATTTCACTAAGATTTCAAATAATTCAATGATTTCAACGAATAAAAGATTTCACAAACAAAGATTCAAGAAAAAATTTCACAAATATTTCAAAAGATTTTACAAACATTTCAAAGATTTCACAACAATCTCCCAACGATTTCGAACATTTCATAAAAATTGCAACGATTTCAAAGACTTGAAAAAGGCGTGTACACCAGATTTCCAAGATTTCACAAAGATTTCGAATATCTCCAAAGATTTTAAAACTTTCAAAAGATTTCAAAGATTTCAAAGATTTTTAAGATTTTTAAAAGGCTATAGTAAACCAGGTTTCTATGATTTCAAAAGATTTTACACAGATTAAAAATACTTTAATGATTTCAAATGATAACAAAAGATTTCATAAAACTTTTCTTTCATAATGATTTCAAAAGAATACAAGAATTCTAAAGCTTTCAAAAAGGGTACAGTACACAAGATTCCAAAGATTTCAAAACAATTCAAAGATTTTTAACGATTTCAAATATTTCAATGATTTCAAACGAATACGAAAGATTTCACAAATATTTCAAAGATATTAAACTATATCGAAGGGCTTCAATACATTTGAGGAGATTTTAGAAGATTTCAATGATTTCAAGCAAACACAAAAGATTTCACAAACAGAGAATAAAGAAAGCTGTCACAAATATTTCAAATATTTCATAAAAATTACAAAAAATTTCACAATGATTTAAAGGATTTCAAATATTTTACAAAAAATTTTAAAAATTCCAAAAGATTTCACAAAGATTTCAAAGATTTGAAGGATTTCAAAGACGACTTATGTTCGCAAAAAATTAAGAATTTGTTTATTTATGGTTCTGCTTTCTTTAAAAATTGTTGGCCAATAAAAAATGAAATGGCTCATTTTTTACATCTAGAACAAACGGTTATTTCATTATTAAATGTAAAAAAAGGAGACCCGGAAAAACTTGACTTCCTGACCTGGAAAACCTGGAAAAGACCTTGAATTTCGTTCCTGAGAATCGCTATACTAATTAACTTTCAACCAAGAAAAAAAAGAAGATGAAAAAAGAACCAAGAAGTTTAATTTTCTACCAAAAAGAACAAATCTTCCACTAGAAATAGAATAGTTAAATTTGCAGTTAAAAAATTAATGCCAAATAAGAAAAAAGTATTTTCAACGTAATAGTTGAATACAGTAATATAAAGCTACGCTTATAAACGTTTACAACGTTTATAAACATTTATAACGTGTATAAACATTTATAACGCTTATAAACGTTTAAAAACGTTTATAAAATTGGTTTATTCAGCCAGAGATGAATTTTTAACTAAAATGACGAATCTACAACCAAGAAAATGAATTCTAAACAAAACGGGTAAATTTTTAACAATCAAAAAGACCCATTTTCAATCCAGAAGTTGAATTTTCGAACAAAAAATACGAATGTTAAATAAAATGATGAACCTATAACCAAGAAAATGAATTTTAAACAAAATAGTTAAATTTTTAAGTAAAGAAATTAATATTAAACTAAAATAATGAATCTTCAACCAAAACAAAATTATTTTTAACAAGAGTTTAATTTTCTACAAAAAAGAACAAATTTTCAACCAGAAATAGAACAGTTAAATTTGCAGTTAACAAAATAATTTCAAATACAACAAAAATAATTTTTAACATAATAGTTCAATAAAAATATATAAAGCTACGTTTATAAACGTTTACAACGTTTATAAACATTTATAACGTTTATAAAGCTGGTTTATTCAGCCGGAGATGATTTTTTAACTAAAGTGATGAACCTACAACCTTATAAAATTTTTAATGGAGCGATTATGTAGTTTATGTATGAGAATAACTCATTTCTACAGGCTTCATAAATTCGAAATAAATTTAGAAAGTCTTGCTAATTGCTATATGTGCGTAGAAATTTCTCTGAACTGTTCGAAATTTCTATGCGTTTAAAATATTGACAAATATGAATAATAATTAATAATAATATTAATAATATATAATATAATAATAATATAATAATATTATATATATAATATATATATATATATATATATATAATATAAAATAATAATATAATATAATATAATATAATAATGTTAATAATAATTAGGAAAACCTAAGCAATTAAAATATTTAGGGTATTGCTCTTTTATATTTTTCCCCAGATGAATTTTATATTTTCAATGTTAAGAGGTTTCTAAATCATCAACAAAATTTTAAGATAATTTATGGAGCTTCTAAAATATATTTTGTAAATATGATTTTCTTCTGGATATAAAATGAATATGCACAAAATATTTATAAACATAAAGCGCTTGGGCATATTATTTAGATTTTAGATTATGAAAAAAGATTGACATTTAAGATGTTTTCAAAATTTTTCATTTAAAAAATATTGAATCTTATTTCCGTTTAGAGCAAAAATATAACATTAAATACCCGAATTTTCGAGAAGCTAAAACATTAAAATAAGTTTAAAAAAAACCCTGTTATTATTAATTTTATTATTTTTATTTTATCATTATTTATTTTATTTATTATTTTATTTTTATTGTTATTATTATTAATAGACGTTTTTGAGCTGAAACTTTCAAGTTTTTAAAAATCTATAAAAACTGGGAACTTATTTAATAAAAAGAATAAGAATGTACAATTTTCAACATTCAAATTACTTAGGTAAATAAAATATTTGTACAGTGTATAAACTTTATAGGTAAATTTAAATATTAAAAATGTAATTTTAAATTTTTATGGAGTTTATGAAATACATATTTTTAATAATTAACCGAACACGCCAAATTTATCAGCATTTTCTAAACATTTTTAATTTTAACTGACTTTGACTACTTGGATTCTGTGTTATGTTTCTTGAACGGAAAACATTAAATTTTGTATTTCAAAGTGATGGAATCTTTTACCCATTAATTATTATTATTAAATTATTGAATATATTACATAGATAACCTTACATTTCTCATACAACTGTAGTTTGCAGACTTTTTATTTTAAAAGGAAAAAACGACAACTTCATCCAATCATAAACGCGGGTTTCCCGACAACAATATTTTCGAGATAGTAACTAAAAAATTAGGGAACCTTTAGCAATTAAAAGATTCGAGCTTGCTTTATTTCCATTTATGAAAGCTTTTACAATTTTTGTAGATGCACTTTACATTTTTAACATGAAAAATTTTCCAAATCAGCAAACAAACTTTAAGATAATTTATAGAGCTTCTAAAATTAATTTTTAAATTAAAATTTTGTCAGCGATATAAAATAAAAAATTATAAAAATTTACAAACATAAGGCGCTTGAGAATATTATTTACATAAGGAAAAATATTGACATAATTATTTATTTAAATAAACATTCTATTACTTAGAAGGTTCTTAAAATGATATGCGTCACGTTTTTATGAAAATTATTTTACCTAGAATTTAGACGTGCAATTATTTTTACTGAAACAATTTTTCTATTAAAAATTTCCTCAATAATATTTAATAAAATCGTGACCAAAAGAATTGTAAACATCTTTTAAAGAATAGAAAGAGCTTTTATCAATTGAAATTGAATGAAAATTACGACTTTTGCCGTAAGCGGAAGAAAAAAGACAAATATGCAAATAAATATAGTTAAATAAAAAATTATGACCTTGACTATTTTTTTTATTTGCGCTTAGGTATCTCTTCTAAAATTTGTTGCAACAATCAATGGGCCTTTTTTGTCAATTTTATAAATCAAGTAATAGATTAAGTAATATCAAACTTGACTGTACACTTAAGACATTCTTAAAATGTTTGCACAATTCTGCAAATAAAAAATATTGAATAAATATTTTTTATTTGTTTAATTTATTCTTCCTTTTTTTAGAAAATTTAAAATAGTTTATCCAGTAACTGGAATTTTCGAAAAGCTAAAACATTAAAATAAGTTAAAAAACTTTTCATTTTAAAAGTTTCAAGGAAACTCCTCACTTTATTTCAGATTTTTCAATTGAATTAGTAGAGAAAAAGTACTTTTTTAGATACATATATACTTAAAATTTTAAAACATCTCTTCGGACTCTGAAAATTAATATCAAAATTTGTTGAGCTGAATCTTTCTAGTTCTCAAAAATCTACAAAAATTGAACTTTATATCGGTTAATTTAAATATTGAAAATGTATTATTAAATTTTTATCGAGTCTATGAAAAATATATTTTTCATAACAAAGCGAACGTCATAAATTTATCTGAATTTTCAAAAATTGGACCTTCTATATTTTTTAGGGAATATGCGATTCTTTGTTTTTTAAGATTGTTGTTGAAAAAAGTCTTTTAACTAACTTTGACTACTTGGATTGTATGATATATTCCTTAAACGGAAAAAAATCAATTTTGCATTTCAGAGGTTTGGAGACTTTTGTTCCATTGATTATTATTATGAAATTATTGAATATTTAGATAGTATAAATAAAATTTTATCAAAAAAAAAAAATTAATTTAAAATAAAAAAAAGTTGTATTCATAAAAAAAAAATAATTTTTTTTAACAAAATAGCTGTATTCTAAACCCAAGAGATGAATTTTTCACTCGAATGATGAATCTTTAATCAAATAAGATTAATTTTTAAAGAGTTGCATTTTGAACCAAAAACAACGAATTTTCAACAAAATAACGGAATTCTCAAAAAAATAGATTAATTTTCCAACCAAAAAGACCAATTTTCAACCAAATTTTTCAATTTTTTACGAAAAAAAGAGTTTTTAGTAAAAAAAAAAAAAATTGATTAGCAGTTCGAACTCGAAAGTTCATTGTCTCACTACCCGATTCGGGTAGTATTTCTAGGTGGATATTTACTACCAATGTGGGCCCACCACACCGACGACGGGGCTGAAGAAGGAAAAAAATGTCACCCAATTTATAATTTTAGCGGATAAACAGTTTTGAATCAAAAATAAAAATTTCAAATAAACTTTTTTTTTTTAATTTATTTGTTCATTTGCTTTTAAAGTTATACAAATACTATATAATTTTCCTAAGAATCTTTGCAAAATTTTAAGAAAAATTCGAGTGTGTTTAAAAGATATTTTTGACATTTGTAGAAATCTTTTGAAAGACTTTAAATACCAATTTAAATTTTCTTTAAAAATTAATTTTTCAAAATAAAGTGTTTGAAAATTTTCCCAGGAATCTCAAGAAAAGAGTTTTATTTTCTTGAAGCCGCTCAAACTTCTTAAAAAGCTCCAAATTTTTTTTCGAAATCTTTAAAAATTTACTTTTTGTTTAAAATTTTGGGAAATCTTTTCAAATTTCAAATTATTTTTGTAATATTATTTTTTAAATTACCTGAATTTTTCCCAAATTTTTCTTCAAATTCTGAAAAATTACAAAAATTGCATTGAAATCGTCCAGATTCTGTTATGGCGATTTTGTAAATATTTTATCTTTTAAAATCTTTTCAAATATTCCTTTAAAATTAATTTTAAAAAAAAATAAAAAATCAGTTTAAAATTTCCCATGAATTTTAAGAAATTTGGTTTATTATGGTGAAACCTTTCAGAATCCTTAAAAAGCTTCAAAATTTTTATTTCCAAATATTCAAAAATGTACATTTTTTTAAACTTTTTTGAAATATTATCATCTTCTAAATTAATTTCGAATCTTTTTAAAATTTCGAAATGTCTCTTAGATTTACTCAAATTTTTTATAGATCTTTGAAATCTTGTTAATTGAAAGATTTTGCTTTAAAATCTTTCCTATTCTTGTTCGAAATGTTAGAAAATAATGTAAAATCTTTTGAAATCTATGTCAATTTTCTTTGAAAATCTATTTTTTTAAATGAAAAATCAGTTTAAATTTTCCCCGAAATTTGAAGAAATTTTTTTTCCATTTTCTTGAAACCTTTTAAAATTCTTAAGAAGCTTATTTATTTTCGAAATCTTCAAAAATTTACAAATTACATTTTATATATCAAAATGCTGGACACCTTTCTTACATTGATTATTATTATTATTGAATATATTATTTAGATAACCTTACATTTCTCATAAACCTGAATTTTGCAGACTTTTTTTTAAAACGGGAAAAAGGAACGGCAGCTTCATCCAATCATGTAGGCGGGTTTCCCGTCAACAATAGTTTCGAGATTGCGATAGTTACGAGAAATAATCGAAAATGGCGCCATGCGCTTTTTAATAATTGGACAAGTAGCAAAAGCGCGCCACGCGCGCGCATACATGTTTTTAGAAATTTCAAAAAAGTTATTTAATTTTGTGGATCAAGAATAACAGTTTTGAGAAATAAAAAACGTCTTTATACTAAAACGTTTAATTTTTGGTCCCTTATAACCTGGAAAACATGGAATTGTCAGGGAATTTTTTCTTAAGTCGAGGAATTTTTTTGAGACCGTGCTCAATTTTTTTTAAGTTGTAACATAAAATTGAATAACAATGATTCTTCATTTGTAAAAGCAGCTTTATATTACTGTAATTCACTATTTTGTTGGAAATTCGTTTATTTTTTTTTTTTTTTAAACTAATTTTTCTAGCGGAAAATTTAACTGTTACTATATTATTGGTTGAAAATTGATCGCTTTTGGTTGGAAATTCGTTCTTTTTGGTAGAAAATTAATCTTCCTTGTCGAAAATTCATCTTTTTGCTTGAAAATTCAACAGTTTGTTAGCAATTTTTTCTCTCTCTTGACTGAAAAATCTTCATTAGTTAAAAATTCAACTCATGTTAAAAAGTCGTCTTTTTAGGTTGAATTCAACTTTTTTTTATTAAAAATTCAAATAATTTTTTAGTTGAAATATCAAATACTACATTTTCCGTTCAGAATTCATCTTTTTTGGAATGGAAATTAAACTATTCCAGTTGAAACTTTCGTATTTTCTTTGGCTGAAAATGTATATCTACTAATACACTTTTTTTAAATGGCAAAAAAATTAAAGCTTCACCCAATCACGAACACGGTTTCCCGACAACAATAGTTTCAAATTGTTTCGAGTAGTTTCGAGATAGTTTCGAGAATTAATCGAAAATGGCGCTATGGACTTTTTGATAATTGGATCGTGGATGCGCGAACAAACCTTATTATTGCCAACAAAAAAAATGCTATCTACACCTGACCGGTGGATCTTTCAACAAAATAAATTATCTCTTTGAACCGTGTAACGTATGAACAAGAAACGGTCAAAGATTTTCACCTTGAGGCCCTGAAAAAGAAACGAAAAAGAGGTAAACATTTAATTTTTTAACCAACCTCCGGAGCTGGGCTTGGGTTCCGGCCTTGGGGTCGTCGGCAAGGCCTTTTCAGTCGTTGGAATTGGGATGCACTTTCCATCCCGCACTTCATATCCATGTAAACACTCGCACCAAGATGTGCCGTTCGAATTTGGGCTCATCACACATCTCTCTGTCTTGTCGCACGCAGACAGCAAATCGTGTGCGTCGCACTCTTTTCGCTTCCATTCTATAAAATACAAAATTCCCAACTTAACATCGCAATCATAAATATCATATTTTTCGGCATAATAAACAAACCAAAACGGAGGGAAAAACTTGTAAAATGGAATACATACATTCTTAGAAATCTGGATAGTGACATTAATGATTTCAACCAATTTTCCAGAAACTTCAATGGTTTTAACGATTTTTACAACCTTAATCATATCTTCCAATTTTGAAATTCTCTGAGTTTTGGCGATCAATTTTTCATTTTCCCTGACTGTTCTAAATTTTTCTTTTAGGTATAAAAACAACCTTATACAATACTGTTATGATAATGTAAATCCGAAAAAAAATGTGTTCCTAAATTTATTTTAATCACTTTTAGTGAGAACAGAGTCATACAGAATTTTATAAGAGACCATCCACAAATTACGTACGACACGCGTAAAATACATTAATTTTCAACCATATAGTTGAGTTTTCAATTCAAAAAGATAAATTCTGAACCAAAAATGGAAGAATTGAATTTTCAGTTAAAACATAATAAATTTTCGACCAAGAAAAAAGGAATTTTCAACAAAAATATTTGAATTAAAAAAAATTTTTAATTCAACAATTTAATGGTTGAAAAGTCAAATATTTTGTTGAAAATTCATCTTTTTGGTTTAAAAAATCATGTTTTTCTGTATAAATTTGATCTTTTTAGGTTAAAAATGCAATTGTCTGGTTAAAATTAATCTGTTTCGGTTTAAAATTAAGTTTTTTTGTTGGAAATTGAACAGTATTGTAAAAAAATTGTATTTTCCGTTCAAAAATGTAATAATTTGGTAGAAACTTTAACTATTTGGTTGAAAATTGATGTATTTTGTTGAAAGTTCGCTTTTTTGGTGGAAAATCAATTTTTTTGGATAAAAATGCAACTTTTTGGTTGAAAATTAATCTGTTTTAGTTAAGGATTCAAGTATATTGTTGAAAATTTGTTTTTGTTGGGTTTTTTTTTACTTACATTTTTTTGTTCTTAAAATATCAACTATTACATACATTTTTTGTTGAAAATTCATCTTTTTAGGTTAAAAGTTCAACTACTTTCTTAAAATTTACATTTTTTGGTTGAAGATTCATAATTTTAATTAAAAATTTATTTTTGCTGTTTTGTAGAAAATTCGTATTTTCGGCTCAAAAATTAAATGATTTGGTAGGAAATTTAACTATTTTGTTGAAATTTTATGTACTATGTTGAAAATTCGCCTTTGTAGCAAGAAAATAAATTTTTCGGTTAAAAATGCAACTGGTTGAAAATTAATCTGTTTTAGTTAAGAATTCATGTATATTGTTGAAAATTTGTTTTTCTTGTTTAAATCCACCTTTTTTTATTTTGAACTTAATTTTGTTGTTAAAATATCAACTATTACATGTTTTCGTTTAAAACTCATCTTCTTAGGTTAAAAATTCAACTCATTGGTTTAAAGTTCTTCTTCTTTCTTAAAATTTAATTTAATTTGTTGAAAAATCGACTTTTTAGGTAACAAATCAATTTTTCGGTTAAAAATGCAACTGTTTGGTTAAAAATTAATCTGTTTTAGTTGAGGATTCAAGTATTTTGTTAAAAATTCATTGTTGTTGGTTAAATCCAACTCTTTTTTTTATTTTTAATTACATTCTTTTTTTTGTTGATATCTCAACTATTACATTTCTCGTTGAAAATTTATCTTTTTAAGTAGAAAATTCAACTTCTTGGTTGAAAGCTCAACTACTTCCTTAAAAGTTAATTGTTTGGTTGAAAATTCATAAATGTTAGTTGAAAGTTCGTTTTTTTTCTTTGGCTAAAAATTTAATTGAACTGTTTTCTAGAAAATTCGTCTTTTTTTAATTGAAAATTAATTCTTCTTAATGAAAATTTAACTACACCATTTTTCGTTAATAACTGATCTTTTTTAGGTACAAAATTCAACTATGTAAAAATGTATGTATTTTGTTGAAAGTTCGTATTTTCTGGTAGAAATCTATCTTCTGGTAATCTTTTTGGTTCAAAATGTAACTACTTGGTTGAAAGTTGAACTACTTTCTTAATTCATAAGAAACAGACAGATTTTACCCCAATCCCCTTCCCCAAATCGTTTAACGTTATTTTTGGATTACCCTAAATAAATTCACAAAAAAAGTTAGCTCGATGAAATGGCGCACGTATCATTTTAGACAATTACCGAAGATGTTCAAAAATATTTTTCAAGGAAAAGTAAAGAAATAGTGGTATTATGTGAAAAAATAGTATCTTTAGTGTTACGTTTTTCGAATTAGTAGGAAAATAGTGTAATCTCTATAAAAAAGTGTAAAATAGTGTGAATAGTGTGGTGAGCCCGAGGCCTGCAATGTGGAAAATTCTAGGTGCTGATAAATGGATAATTAAAACTACAATAGACACCGAATGTGTGAAATGAAGAACAGTATGTACAGCACGATATCGTCTGAATGAAACGCATTGTATGTTAATTTCGCGATTGTCCCTCTTTTACGTAGGCAGGAACTAGTCAAGCTTTATTTTCGTAACTCATCGTGCATTGCAGATACGAGTCACAATTGGCTGAATCAGTTGATTGAGACGAGTACATCTTATCAAGAGGAGCAGGAGGTTCAAGCAAATAAAGGGAGTTACTTTTGATTTGAGTGGCCGGTGTTGCATTAATTCAATAAAATCCACTCGCTTCTTGTGTCTAATAAATAATAGCGCAATAGCGCAAAAAAAACACGACAATTATCTCCCGCGTGACTAGAAAAGTGACTCATAATAAAAATTAAGTTATTTACAATTCCAGGAAGTCTAGTTTACCGAGTTTCGAGTTTTAGAAAGAATTTTAATATAAATAAATTTCAATTCGAATTAGTTGAATCTTTAACTAAAAAATATAAGTTCTTAACCAAAAATGGAATAGTTACACTTTTAGTTTAAAAAATTAATTTTGAACAAAAAAAATGATGATTTTTCAAAAAAGAAGATTAATTTTTTCTCAAAAAGATGAATTTTCAACAAAATACGTGAATTTTCCTCAAAACAGTTGAATTTTGCACCCGACACTATAAATTTTCTACCAAGCACTTAATTTTTCAAATCAATAGTTTAATTTTGAAACAAAAAGGTGATTTTTCTACCAAAACAGTTGAATTTTTAACTAAAAAATATAAGTTGTTAACCAAAAATAGAATAGTTACACTTTCAGTTTAAAAAATTAATTTTCAACCAAAAATTATGATTTTTCAAAAAAGAAGATTAATTTTGTTCTTAAAGAAACGAATTTTTCACAAAATACATGAATTTTGCATCCGACACTATGAATTTTCTACCAAGAACTTAATTTTTCAAATCAATAGTTTAATTTTGAACCAAAAAGTTGATTTTTCTACCAAAACAGTTGAATTTTTATCTAAAAAATATAAGTTGTTAACCAAAAATAGAATAGATACACTTTCAGTTTAAAAAATTAATTTTCAACAAAAAATTAGGATTTTTCAAAAAAGAAGATTAATTTTTTTCTTAAAAAAACGAATTTTTCACAGAACAGTTGAATTTTGCATCCGACACTATGAATTTTCAACAAAAAAGTGAATTTTCGATCAAGCAGTTCATTTTTCAAATCAATAGTTTAATTTTTAACCAAATAGTTGAATTTTCTACCAAAACAGTTGAATTTTCAATTTAAAAATATAATTTTTTAACCAAAAATGGAATAGTTACACTTTCAGTTTAAAAAATTAATTTTTAACAACAATAAAAACTAATTTTTTGTAACAGTAAGTTTAAAAAAAGACGATTTGAAAAAAAAGTTAAATTCAAAGCCAATGAGATCAATCTTCAAAAAAGAAGATTAATTTTGTACCCAAAAAAACGATTTTTCAACAAAATACATGAATTTTACACACAAAAAAGTTGAATTTTCTACCCGACACTGTAACTTTTCAACAAAAAAGTTAATATTCTACCGAGTAGTTGATTGTTTAAATAAATAATTGAATTGAACTAAAATAATTGAATACACAGCAAAAAAGATTAATTTTCTAAACAAAAAGACAAATTTTCAACAATGTAGATGAATTTTCCACAAAAAAATTTAATTTTTAAACCGATACTATGCATTTTAAACAAAAAAATTAATTTTCTACTAAGTAATTAATTTTTTAAATAAATATTTAGATTTTTAACCGTATAGTTGAATTTTCTACCAAATAGTTGAATTTTAAAGTAGAAAAGATCAATTTTCAATTAAAAATATAAAATTTCAACCAATAATGGAATAGTTATATTTCCAGTTTAAAAAAACTCTAAATATGACTTCTCAACTAAAATGATGACTTCTTACAAAAAAAATTATTTTTAACAAAATAGTTTAACTTTCAACCACGTAGTTGAATTTTCAAACAAAAAAGGATAAATTCTCAATGAAAAGTGTCATTGATGATATTTCAACCAAAAATGATTTTAATTTAAATCAAAAACAGTTGAACGCAATGAAAAAATACGATTGTTGAATAAAACAGGTAAAGTTTAAACTAAAGAGATGAATTTTTAACGAAAAACATGGATTTTCAACTGATAAGATTAATTTTCTACTAAAAAACACGAATTTTTATCAGAATACATGAATTTCCAACTAAAAAAGATCAGTTTTAACGAAATAGTTGAATTTTTAACTAAAAAAGATAAATTTTCAACTACAAATGTAATAGTTAAATTTTCAGTTGAAAAGGTTAATTTTCCACCAAAGAAATGAATCTTCAACCAAAAAGATAAATTTTTAACAAAGTACTACAACTTTTAAGCAAGTTTTTTAATTTTCGACCAAAAAGTTGAGATTTTAAAAAAATAGTTGCATTTTCAAGAAAATAATTGAATTTTCAATCAAATAGTAGAATTTTTAACCAAAACAAAAATTAAAACGTAAAATCGAGAAAAAGGAGAAATTTCTGGAAAGCAGGAAAAAAGACAGATATTTCTTTCAAACTTTCTTAAAATTTATCGTATATTATTTATTCTAACGTTACTTCCACTGGAGCCCCCCTCCTCACCCCAACCTGTTGCCAATTATAGTTTTTGGGTTGACCCCCCCCCCCCCCTCCCTGAAATTGGTAACATAGTTTATGGACGATCCCTAATAATTTATCTCTTAATTTTAAATTTGCTATTAAACTCTGCAATTTACTGGACACTTCTAATGTCATTTTTTTCCGGTAAATAGTTTCCTATTTCCTGAAAATAAATATCCAATAAAGGTTTTGCTGGCAGTTTTTTTTTAGCGAAACACGATCTGGTTTTGACTACAATGTTGAAGCCACCGTAATCGAATGCCACTTGAGGAAAAACGAGAAAGCTAGTTAGACGAGAATACGTTCCAAGCCTTATCGCAATTAAATTGTCCAGACTGTTACTTCCGTCCAGTCAAACAAAGATTAGTCAAAAGATTAGCACTTCAAAGAGATATCAGAACGTCAAGAACAATTAAAAAAAAGTCTCTTATCAGCATTCATTGTCAAGGTTACTTACCCTTTATTCATTTCACTCGAAAATTACGAACAAATAACTAATTTGAATTAGACTGATATGTCTCTAAAACTATTTTATGAGGCGATTTAGTTTTGTGCGAGCAATCAAGTACAGGAATGGAATGATATTAGCTATTCTAGAATCAGAGAAGTTCCCTGATTCTGATGAACTTTCGAGACTTTCACAACTCAGACAATGGGATCCAATTCTATTAATATTAAAACACATTTCTTCCAATTTTCTCGACTTCTCTCAAATCTTCCGGGATAACATACAATTTCTTTCAGCTTTTTAGTATATTTCAAAATGGAATAAAAACTTTAATAATATTTATAAAATAAATAGCGCTTTGCAAATTCGTTATTATTATTTTTTTTTAATTCAAATATAAAATTAATATTAATAAAAAATGGTTGTATTTCATAGTATCCAATATCTAAAATAATAGAAAAGAAAAGCAAGGACAATAATTTCGATAATCCTTCTCTAAAAAACAGGTGTGTCGCGAAAATCTGGAAAGCATTGTTGTCACTTTTCCTCACTGCAAATTGGGTAATTTGAAAACCCCGAAGGAAAGAGTGCTGCCAAATTCACTCACACACATAATTAAGAATTCGGTTTCTGTTAAAGGACAGTGACAAGCAATGTTACATTTGTGTGCATAATAAAACTGACAAAAATTTAAGATTTATAAATGATAAATTTTATTATTTAACCAAAGCCAGACATATTCCGCAGAATTAAAAGTTGTATTTTTGCAACAAGTGAAAAATTACCGTTTTTCAACATTTTCACTGCATTATTTGAATTGAAATAATTATTTTTGAAAGCCAAAACTTACTCAAAAAGATAAATTTTGAACAAGAAAGGGAAGAATTGTATTTTCAGTTAAAATAATTAATTTTTAATCAAGAAAAAGAGAATTTTCAAAAAAATAGTTAACTTTTCAACCAAAGTGATAAATTTTCGATAAAAAAATTAATTCTCAACGAAAAGTGAGCATTTGAAAAATATGCATTTTCTACCAAAATAATTGAATTTTCAACCCCACAAAAGACAAGAAGGGAATTTTCAAATAAAAAGATCAATTTGCTAATAAAAATGAAATAGCTATATTTTCAGTCAAAAAATTCATTTTCAACAGAAAAAAATGAATTTTCAACCAAATAGTTACATTTTCAAGCAAAGAAATTAATTTTTAACTAATAGAAATTTTTTTCAAAGAAATATAGGAATTTTTGACCAAGTCGATTAATGTTCTACCAAAAAAAATTATTTTTGATCAAAATACATGAATTTTCAACCAAATTTTGAATGTTTAAAGAACTTTTCAACAAAAAATGTATTTTGTATTAAAAAGGTAAATTAGTTACCAAGATTTAATATTCTACTACAAAAGACAAAGTTTCAATAAAATACAGAAATTTTCACCAAATAGCTGCATTTGTAAGTAAAGAAGGTAAATGTTAAACCAAACATGTAATAGTTGAATTTTCAGTTTAAAAAAATAATTTTCAACAAAAACAGACAAATTTTCAACAAAAACGGGAAATTTTCAACAAAAAAGAAAAACATTAAATTTTCAATTAAAAAAAAAATTAATAAAAAACTAATTTTGAATCAAAGAGATGAATTTCCAACCAAAAAAGTGAATTAGCCACCAAGAAAATTATTCTACCACAAAAGGAAAAGTTTCAATAATTTTCAACCAAGTAGCTGAATTTTGAAGTAAAGAAGATAAATGTTAAACCAAACATGGAATAGTTCAATTTTCCGTAAAAAAATTCATTTTCAACAAAAAAAAACGAATTTCCAACAAAACAGTTAGATTTTTAAGCAAAGAAATTAATTTTTAAATAAACTAATTAATCTTCAACCAACAAAATTAATTTTTAACCAAAATGATGAATTTTCTACAAAAAAAAAAAAGACAGATTTCGACAAAATAGTTAAATTTTCAACCAAACAGATGAATTTTCAACCAAGAAGATTAAATTCCTATCAAAAAAGATCCATTTTCAACAAAAAATGAAATAGCTAAATTTTCAACTAAAAAAATTGTTTTTCAATTTTAAAAAAAAATAATAATTTTCAATCAAAAAAATGAATTTTCATCCAAAAAGATTAATTTTTAACAAAATACATGAATTTTCAAACAAATTTTGAATTTTTAAAGGAATTTTAACCTGAAGAAGATTAATATTGTACTACAGAAGACAAAGTTTCAATAAAATACAGAAATTTTCAACCTAATAGCTGATTTTTAAGCAAAAAAATTAATTTTCAACTAAAATGATGAATCTTCAACCAAAAAAATGAATGTTTAACTCAATAGTTGATTTTTCAAGAAAATAATTGAATTTTCCACCAAACAGATAAATTTTCAACCGAGAAGTTTAAATTTCTATCAAAAAAGATAAATTTTCCACAAAAAAGGGAATAGTTAAATTTTCAGTTAAAAAAATTAATTTTCAATTTAAAAAAATAATTTCCAATCAGATATGAATTTTCAACCAAAAAGATTAATTTTAACAAAATACATGAATTTTCCACCTAATAGTTAAATTTTCAACCAAAGAAACGAATTTTTAGACAAAAAGATGCATTTTTTTCAAAAATATTAATTTCCAACGAAAATCTCTAACATAACCTAAATTTGTTCAAAATTATAAATTTAATTTTTGAAATCAAATCATTTTTGTTTAAAATAAACAATTTCCGGAGAAAAACGCCAACATGTCCTATTATTGTTTAAATATTGTAAATATTCTTTGATATCTTATGATTTTTTTAAACCAATAGCAATTTTAGAAGAACACCACTAACATCACATAACCCAAAATTGTTCAAAAATTGTAAATATCTTTGAACTCTATATCGATATTTCCGGTCTTTCCAATTTGTGTTAAAAAATTCAACTACTGGTTCAGTTGAAGATTCATCATTTTAGATGTAATTCGTCACTTTGTTTGAATATGTAACTATCTTCTTGAAAATCAGTGTTTTTTTATTTAACAAATTTTTTACTGGAAAACGTAACTATTCTAATTGAATATTCTATCGTTTTAGTTGAAAATTCATCTCTTTGATTGAACATTAATTTTTACCTGAAAATTTAACTACTCAATTTTTGGTTGACAACTGATATTTTTTAGTTGAAAATTCATGAATTTTGTTGAAAATTCACCTTTTTGGTTGAAAATTCATCTGTTCCAGTTGAAGATTTATAATTTTAGTTGAAAATTCATATTTTTGTTGTATAATTCAACTATTTCAGTTGAAGATTCATAATTTTATTTAAAAATTCATCAATTTGGTTGAAAATTAATTTTTTTCAACTGAAAATTAAATTATTCCATTTTTGTTTACAAATTGATATTTTTTAGTTTAATGTTCAACTATGTGGTTGAAAATTTATATTTTTTAGATAAAAATTGAACTATTTCGTTGAAAATTCATGTACTTTGTTGAAAGATCGTCTTTTTGGTCAAAAATTAATCTTCTTTTTTAAAAATTCACCTTTTTGGTTCAAAATAAAACTAATTGGCTGAAAGTTAAACTCTTTTGTTGAAAATTTATCTACTCCCGTTGAAGATTCATCCTTTTAGTTGAAAATTCATCACCTTGGTCGAAATTTTTGTTGTTGTGAAAAATTAATTTCTTTAGCTGCAAATTTAATTATTACGTTTATTGTTGAAAATTGATATTTTTTAGTTGAAAATTCCACTATTTGGTTGAGAATTCATGCATTTTGTTGAAAAATCGTCCTTTTTGGTAGAAAATTAATCTTCTTGTTTAAAAATTCATCTTTTTGGTTAAAAATGCATCTATCTTATTGAAAACCCAATATTTTTACTTGGAAAGTTAAGAGTTTAGAGCGGTTTAAATTGAATTTAATATATTACCCACATTAATTTTATCCAAATATGCACTGAATTTTAAGTATAAGACAAAATAAAAAGTTTGAATTACGATTCACATTCATGAAATTTAGAGACCAATTCAAGAAATGATTAATTACGTTTTTAAGTATTATTTAATTAATCGATGGGGCTAATATATCCAAGAATATCTTGTAATATAATTTGTCAAAGCTTTCTAAATTAAACAAATTAATTGAATCCCTAGAAATTGAAAAAAAAACATTCTTTATAATAAACTAGCGAAACTTTATACATATTCCGAGTAGAGTGTTTCAAGAAATGCGAAATATTTTAATGGTTCCGTACTATGAAAAATTATACCTTGAAAGAACATGGAATTGTCAGAAAATTTTTTTCCAGGATTTGAGTAGACAACATGTTAAAGTACATATTTAAAACTGGTAGCAAGCTTCTCGAGATCTATTAACAAATTTTGGGTTTTCATTTTTGATAAGATTATTCCACTTTTCCTTTAACTTGTGACGAATTACAATCAGAGATGTTAGGAATTTAATTTATAATTCCAACAAATGATCGTATTTATCTATTAACTTGTATAATAAAATGAGCTAGTACTGATGGTTCGGTGAACTTGAAAATAAAATATAACATCCACTGCAGTCTGTAATTAACCGACAATTATCTGGAAGAGGTGACGTTGAAATTAATTATTACTCGTCAAGCAAGATTTTTCCAACAAGTTTCTTATTTTCGCTACTATGCAAAGTAAAGCTAGAGGAACCTTCGTACTTCTGCAGATGTTGTTATTTCATATTTCTACTGTGGCTGAATACAATATGGTCATTCATTCAGTTTCTAAGAAGTCCACAAAAATACGACTTATCTTTGATACTGGAATACAAGTAAGCTTTGTAGAAAAGAGTTCATCTCTGAAATTATCTCAGGATTTCACGAACTTTAATGGCAATAAGCTAGATTAATTTAATTATTTATTTTTAGCAAAAAAACATGCCTAACTGAGGAAAATAGGTGGCCGAAAATTTGCTTAAAAGAGAAACTACGGAGGATCTCGAACAAGAATCCATCTAAATGGAGAGAAAAACTCTAGAAAACCTTTCGATAAGTAGGAGATGGGAAAACATTAAATTGGATTTGAAAAAGAATACAAGCCTCGGTCTCAATTCAGAGATCGAAAATAGTGTAAATAGTGTCACAAATTTTTAAAAATAGTGTCAAGATAGTGTCACAAAATTTTTCCAGTATTAATAATGAAGTTCAATAATTATATAAAATGTTATTATTTAATGGTATACATCTATGAATTACCAAAATTAATATTTATTTATCACAGTCTTTCCCCTTTTTCTGAATTATTAGAATTCAATAAGAAAATCCAACTATTTTTGGTTCAAAGTTCATTCTTTTCATCAGTTGAAAAAACCGCTATTAAATTTCTGGTTAAAAATTCATCTTTTTTGGTTCAAAATTTTATTATTTGGTTCAGAATTGAATTATGTTCTTTAAAATTCAACAACTTAGTCAAAAAAAGTCATACTTTTTGGTTGAAAATTCAATTGTTTTCTTGAAAATTGGTATTTTAGGTTTGAAAATTAAAGAATTTGATTGTAATTTTGTTCTCTCTTGACTCACCAATTTTTTTACTGTAAATTCAACTATTTTGTTGAAAATTCATCTTTTTGGATTAAAAATGTATCTCGTTCTGTAGAAAATTCACTATTTTGTATTGAAAATTTCAACTTTCTGGTTAAAAATTAATCTTTTACGATTGAAAATTAACCTTTTTATTGAAAATTCACATTCTTGGCTTGAAAATTCAACTATTTTGTTAGAAAAATGGGTTTTTGCCTCGAAAATTCAACAATTTTATAGAAAATTGAATTATTTGGTAAAAATGTATGTATTTTGTTGAAAATTCCTTTTTTTTTTT
>CAKNYM010046108.1:79058-132294 GCA_932195095.1 Andricus curvator
TTTTTTTTTTTGTGGAAAATAAATTTTTTGTTTGTTTGTTAAATCCAACTGTTTTTATATTTTTTATTAAAATATATTTTTTTTAATATAACTATTATATTTTTCGTTGAAAATTCATCCTTTTAGGTTGAATATAGTTAAAAATGTCTCTTTTTTTGGTTAAAAAGTAATTTTTTGAACTAAAAATCGAACTATTTTGTTGAAAATTCATATTCTCAGGTATAAAATTCAACTGTTTTATAAAAACTTCATACAAAATTAAATTTTTATGTAGAAAATTGTAATTTTTTTTTATTGAAAATTAATTTTCCTCAATAAAAATTTGTCTACTCCATTTTCGGTTATAAATTGACCATTTTTTATTTAAAAATTCAACCATTTACTTAAAAAATGTTAGGTATAACAAAAAATATAAACTAAAAATTAATCAAATAAAATTTACACTAAAATCATATCCACTGTTTAAAGGATTTAGTTGAAAATTTAATCAATTTGTTAAAATTCGTCTTTTTGGTAGAAAATTGATCTGCCTGTTTGAAAATTCAACTCTTCGGTTAACAAATTGTGTACCCATTTTGTTGAAAATTCGTCTTTTTTGGTAGAAAATTAATTTCTTTGTTTAAAAATCAAGAAGTTTATTGAAAATTTCATTTTTTTGGTTGGAAATTAATTTTTTTTAATTTAAATTTTTAAAATGAACTATTTTGTTGAAAAATGATCAACTTGGTACAAAATTCAACTACTTGGTACAAAAGTCAACTGTCATAAAGAAAATTCTTTTTGTTTTAAATTGAAATTTAATTCTCTTCAATGAAAATGTATCTACTACATTTTTGGCTAAAAATTGATCTTTTTTGGTTAAAAAATTCAACTATTTGGTTAAAAAATGTTAGAAATGAAAAAAATATAAACTACAAATTAATCAAATAAATTTGTGCTAATACCACATCCATTCTTCAAAGTATTTAGTTGAAAATGTATGTATTTTGTTGAAAATTCAACCTTTTTTGGTCAAAATAAATCTTTTTGGTTCAAATCAAGTACTTTATTGAAAATTCGTATTTTGTTGGTTAAATCCAACTTTTTTTTTTACTAAAATATTGTTGTGTTCAAATATAAACTATTACGTTTTTCGTTGAAAATTCAACTTAAAACTTCATTTTTTTGGTTGAAGATTTACAAATTTAGGCAAAAATTCATTTTTTTTAATAAAAAGTAATTGTTTTAACTGAAAATTTAACTATTTTGTTGAAAATTCACATACTCGGAAAATTGGTCTTTTTGGCTTAAAACTTCAAAAATTTGGTGTAAAATTCAACTATTTGGTACAAAATTGAATTGTCTTCTAGAAAATTCCTTTATTCATTCAAAATAAATTCTCCTCAATGACAATTTAACTGCTCCATTTTTGTCTAAAAACTTATCTTTTTGGTTTCAAAAATTCGACGATTTAGTTCAAATAATTTAGAAACGCAAAAAATATATATTTAAAATTAATCAAGTAAAATTTGAACGTACATCACACCTATTCTTGACAGTTTTTAGTTGAAAATTTACGTAATTTACTCAAAATTCGTCTTTTTTCGTAGAAAATTAATCTTCTTCGTTGAAAATTTAACTACATATTTGGTTGAGCATTCAATTATTTTGTTGAAAGCACATGTTTTTGACTTGAAAGTTCAACATTTCTGAGAATTTTTTTCTTTCTTTATTAACTGAAAAATCTTTCTTGGTTGAAAATTCGTCTTTTTTATTTGAAAATAGTACCTTTAGTGTATTTTTTTTCGAAATAGTAGCAAAATAGTGTCATCGCTTTAAAAAAGTGTTAAATAGTGTCAATAGTGTAGTGAGTCCGAGGCCTAGGAATAAGAAAAAAAAGAGGTGAAAAAAAATCTAGCTGGGGCTTGAAATATGACAATAAATGAGGAAATACAGTCGGATTGTAGAAAGATTTTTCAACCTATCATAAGGGATACAAAAAATGGTATAAAGACCTAGATGGCTTGAGTTTCAAATTATAAATTTGGAACTTTTTCAATTTTTAAATTGAAGCGTAGAAAGTTGAGCGGTGCTAAGTCCAATCAACCTAATTTTAGAGGAGAAGCAAAAAACCTTTCTAGAGAAATAATTTACAATTGATAGAGTGCATTATTTTTGTTTACCTTCGAACAACCTAAATTTAAACTTTATCTGAAATTTAATTCTCCGATTATAAATTAGTCTTCGTTGGTAGTGCATTGACGTATGTAAATTTGCAAATGCACTGATATCCTTGAAAGGCGATGACTAAATCTATTCTATTTACAAGACGTTCAAAGTTCATGACGAAACTTCTAGTTCATTACTTTGTCTGCTTCAATTAATCTTTATTCGCTCTAAAATTAGGTGAAGGGGCGACGATTTGGAAATTTGCGAAATAAAATCGCCGACACTGTGAAATTGCCGACACCGGGGAATTCCTGAATCTAACAAATTCGGAAATTGTTAAATAATACAATAAAAAAACTTTTATTTAATGCAGAAAATATTTTTTATATGACTAGAAAACAAACACTTGCGCTACGCACGCGATTCTTTTTTGCCTGACGTAATTTTCAAATTAACATATAAAATTAATATAAATACAACATTTTCATATTTCATAGCACCTATTATCTAAAATAATAGCAAAGAAATGCAAGGACAATATTTGTCATAATTGATACAAATGTGTTCAAAATTTCTTTAAAATGATCGATTTCCATTGAAAAACGCTAATATATCCTATTATTGTTCAAATATTGTGAATATTCTTTAAAATCTAATTATTTTTCATTAACAATAGCCATTTTAGACGCTCTGGTAAAAAAAACATGTTAACGTTTGTAAATCTTCTTTTAAACCTAATGTTTTTTTGTTGAAAATTCAAATTTCAATTTTCCTCAATTTCCAAGAACTGAATTTGCAACTGCTGAAAATTCAATTCAACACTAAAACATAATCCAAAATTGTTCAAGGATTCTATATATTGTTCAAATTATAATGATTTTTGTTTAAAAATAACAATTTCCGATGTAAAACGCTATCATAACTTAAAATTGTTAAAAATTCTAAATCTTATGATTCTTTAATAAAAATTTAAATTCCATACGAAAAGCACTAATAGAATTCGAAATTATTCAAGTTTGTAAATTTTATTATTTTAAACAAAAATCATCGGATTTAAATCTAATGATTTTTGGTTATAAATAGCAATGTTGCAGTTAAAACATACCAACATAACCTTAAGTTATTAAAAAATTATAAATATTCTTTGTAATCTAATTAATCGTTATTGAAAATACCAATAATAACCGACGGAAAATACTAAGATAACGTAACAAATAATTCTTCCAAATTGTAAATCTTCTTTGAAATTTAATGATTTTTGTTTCACTTTGTTGAAAAATTGTAAATATTTGTTGACATCTAGTAATTTTTTATTAAAAATACCAATATTTTTTATCGAAAAACACTAACACAACATAGCAGAGAATTGTTCAGAATTATAAATCTTCTTCGAAATTTTATGATTTTCGTTTCATATAACCGATTTTCTGTGGAAAAGCTTTAACATAACCTTAAATTGTATTATAATTGTAAATCTTCTTTGAAATCTATATCTAAAACCGCTTGCATAACCTACAACTGTAAAAAAAATTTAATTTTTTGAAATCTAATGATTTTTTACTAAAAATACCTGTCAATCTTTTTTAAAATATATTTTTTTTAAATTAAAAATACCAATTACCAACAAAAACCCCTAAAATAATCGAAAATTGTTAAAAGATTCTAAATGTTCTTGAAATTATAATGATTTTTGTTTGGAAATTCCGATCTTCGATTTAAAATGTCAACGTAACCTAAAATTGTTCCAAAATTATTGAACTGCTTTGAAATCTAAAGATTTTTTTAAATAAGAATTTCAATTTCCGATGAAAAACACTAACACAATTTGAAATTCTTCAAGCTTGTAAATTTTATTATTTTAAACAAAAAACATTAATCTAATGATTTTTTGTTTGAAAATACAAATTTCAGGTGAAAAGCATGAACATAACCATAAAGTTGTTGGAAAATTGTAAATATTCTTTGAAATATAATAATTTTTTATTAAAAATATCAATAATTTCTTACGTAAAAACATTAACATAACGGAAAATTGGTCAGAAATGTAAATCTTCTTCGAAATCTGATTATTATTGTTTCAAATAACCTTTTTCCTATAAAAAATGTTAATATAACCTGAAACTGTTCAAAAATTGAAAATCTTGTTCAAACCATAATGATTTTTTGTATAAAATACCCATTTTTGGCGTAAAGCGACAACATAACATAATCCAAAATTGTTAAAAAACAATAAATCTCGTTCAAAATTTAATTATTTTTATTTTAAAATACTAATTTTCGGTGTAAATGGCTAACGTACCCTAAAATTGTTAAAAAAATATTAAACTTTAAAATCTAATGATTTTAGTTTAGAATATAAAAATATCCGGTAAAAAAATTCGAACAAAACCGAAAAACGTAACTTGTTGAAACTGCGTTAATCTTTGAAGGCTAGTAATTTCTGATTAAAGATATACTCGTTTCAGATGCAAAGCGCTAACATAACCTAAAAATTTTTTAAATTGAGAATCTTCATGATGATCTTTGTTTATAAATTCTAGAAGTACTTAGAAGTTTTTAATCTTCTTCGAAACTTTCTGTTTTTATACTAAAAACATTAGTAATATTTGCAAAAATTTAATAGATAATTAAAAAGTTTTTATTTAACCGCGCAGGTGTATTAAAAAACACAAATGTTTCTCAATTCGCATCAGGTTTTCAACAACAATGTTCCCGACATTTTTTAGACATATCGTTAAACCACTTTTTTACACAGGATAATATTGTACATAAATAAATTCGAAACATTTCTTTATATAACTACTTTTGTTCGAGATATACTTAAAAACAAATTTATTCTTTGCGAGTATTTTTTTTGTAACTCAGTTATTCGACATTTGGTCAATTTCCGACGAAAAACACTAACAAAATCCGAAATTGTTCAAGCCTGTAAATTTTTTTAATTTAAACAAAAAGCATTGGATTTAAATCTAATGAATCTTTTTTTTTAATAACAGATTACCGGTGAAAAATCTTAACATCACCTAAAATTAATTGTTTATAATATTGGATGGTAATCATCCAATATTATAAACAATTATTTTCATCGAGGGTCAATATAATCTCCCCACTGAGTATTATGGATAACCTAAAATTGTTCAAAAATTTTTCATCTTTGAAATCCAATGATTTTTTAATAAAAGTAACGACTTCTGGTATAAAACGCCAACAAAACCAAAAATTGTACAAAAATGGTAAATTTAATGACTCTACATCATAATCTGCAGGATAATTATAATCTGAAAAATCTTATGATTTTTTAAATTAAAAATACCAATTTTTGACGAAAAACACTAACGTGACATAACAAATATTATTCAAAATTGTAAATGTTCTTTGAAATGTAATCATTTTTGTTTAAAATAACCGATTTCCGGTGAAAAACTTTACCATAACCATAAATTGTTCCTAAATTGTGAATCTTCTTGAAAATCTATTTCGATATTGCCGGTGAAAACAGCTGGCTTAACCTACAATAATTGTACAAAAATTATAAACCTTCTTTGAAATAAATCTAATATATTTTTAATAAAAATGCCGATTTCCAGTGTAAAACGCTAGCATAACCTAAAGCTGTTGAAAATTGGGAATCTTGATGATTTTTGTTTAAAAATTCTAATTTTTGATGATAAAATCGAACACAACCTAAAATTTGTAGAAATTTTAAGTCCTCGAAACTTTATGATTTTATATTAAATTTTGTTTTTGAAAATAATAATTTCCAGCGAAAATTAATATCATAAAACATGAATAATATTTCCAATAATTTATTAGATAATTTATAAGTTTTAATTTAACACAAGAGAATTAAAAAACACAAATGTTTCAAATTCGCATAATATTTCCTATGGTTTTTCTTATTAAGAGCGATTATTTGTAGATTCAATTATTCCAAATTTGAAAAGGATATAAAAGAACTTTAAGTATGTAATGAAAAGCCTATCAGGTTTTCAACAACAATGACTGTGTGATTTTCTAGATATCGTTACACCACTTTTTTCAGATAGGATTTATTATTTATTTATTATTGAAACAATTTTTTAATTGTTTAGATTCGGGAATTTTATAATTCGGAAATTTCATTTCATGAATTTTATTATTTGAGAATCTTAAATTATCGGCAATTTTATAATTTCGGGAATTTTCTTTTTCGGGAATTTTATTTCCGGGATTTTTCAGTCTTCACTATTTAATATTTTGCTTCTTTAATTTATTGGCCCAAATTAGGAGATTTCTTTTTTTTTTTAACAAAGGGCAAAAGACAGATAAAAAATTAGAAAGTTTTGAAATCAAATCTATCAATAGAATTTTGATCTCTGCAATTCTCAAGTGATTGCCGGTCTAATGAAAAAGTAATAGGCCGTTTATGACCGCGATGCAGTCGACAAAAGAGCGAAAGTCCAATAGTTACAGTTCGTTCTTTGTAAAGTGGCCTTAATATAAACTCGTGTATTTTAGAACCAGCCTAATAATTTTCTAATCGCATCATATCATATCAACAGATGATGCAGAAAACAAGAATTCAAGATTTTGATCAGAAAAATTATTAATAAGAGATAATTGAGAATCATTCATTACCGTATTAACGTCAATTATTATCAGATATTATCAAAGATTAAGTACTAAAGATAGCCTATAAATGTTCATCAGTATGTTTGTAAAATAATGTGAAAAGAACAAAAAAGGAAGGAAATATGTATGTTTAGTAAATCCTAATCAAGAGGTTATCGAAGACACCCGACAATTTGCGATTGTTGGTAATTATTATAATTAGTAATTAGTAATTTCATTCTTAAGGTTCTTAAGCTAATTAATGATAATAATGCGAAACAGCAATAAGAAATTTATAATTTTAAGAAGTAGTGACTCCAATTTTCAACTATTTATTACTCCTAAATTTTTGCAGTCACCAAAAAGAGTGCAACTAAAGAAATTTACCACATAAGACAATTGTTCAGAATTGTAAATTTGCTTCAAAATATAATGATTTTGGTTGAAAAAAATATTTCCTGTGAAAAACGTAAATATATCTTGAAGCTGGTCAAAAATTATAAATCGTGTACGAACCATACTGATTTTTGTTCTAAAATACCAATTTTTTGTGTAAAACCCTAACATAATCTAAACTTGTGAATCTTCTTTAAAATACTTTTCTTTTTTTATTAAAAATATCAATATCCGAAGATAAACACTAACATAATCCAAAATTGCTAAAAGATTCTTAATCTTGTTCAAAGTATAATGATTTTTATTTTAAAACGCCAATTTTTTGTGTAAAAGGCTAACGTAATCTAAAATTGTTAAAAAATTATGAAGCTTTAAAATCTTGTTAAATTTATAATTGATTGTTGTTTTAAAATACCAATGTTTGGTTTAAAGCGCTAACATAACCTAAAATTGCAGTAAATTGTGAATCTTCTTTGAAATACTTTTCTTTTTTTATTAAAAATATCCATTTCCGAAGATAAACACTAACATAATCCAAAATTGTTAAAAGATTCTAAATCTTGTTCAAATTATAATGATTTTTTATTTAAAATACCAAATTTCTGGTGTAAAACACTAACTTCATCTAAAATTGTTAAAAAATTAATATAAACGGAAACTATTCCAAAATTTCAAATCTTGTTCAATTTAAAATGATTTTTGTTTGAAAATACCAACGTTTGGTTGAAAACCTAACATAACCTAAAATTGTTTAAAGTTGTGAATCTTCCTTAAAATCTATTTTTTAAACTAAATTTTATTATGTGAATAAAGTATAACCTGAAACTGTTGAAAATTACAAATGTTGTTCAAACTATAATGACTTTTGTTTTGAAATGCCAATTTTTTGTTGAAAATGCTGACATAACCAGAAATTGATAAAAGTAGTAAATCTTCTTTAAAATCTATTTTCTTTTCTTTTAATTAAAAATACCGATTTCCGCCGAAAAACACAAAAATAATCCAAAATTGTTAAGATTCTTGATATTTTTGAAATTATAACCATTTTTGTGTTAAAATACCAATTTTTGGTTTGAAAAAGCTCAATTCCAATGAAAAACACTAACTCAACATAACATATTTTTAAATTGTAAGTCTTCTTCGAAACTTTATGATTTTACATTAAAATTATTTTTTACAAATACTAATTACCAGCGATAATTTTTTTAAATTTCAAATTCAAGATATAAAGCAACTTCAAGTAATGAAAAAACAATTAGGTTTTTCAACAACAATGGTCGCGAGATTTTCGAGATTTTTTTTTAGATTGGACAAATTTAAAGACAAATTTGATTATGATGTAAAGATGCGTTTATTAGTCGAGTCAACTTGCAAAAATCTGTTTTATATTTAGAAAATGTTCAATTTTTTAAACTTTTACGGCTTCTAATTTGAAAATTGGTAATATGAAATTTATTGTCAAAGTCTTGGAATAATAAATTCAATTTTGAAATTTCAAACACTTCCAAGGCAAAAGTTACAACTTTAAAGTGATGTAAATTTGAAATAAATTGTACAATAAATTCTAATGTATGTAAACAAAGCCATGAAAGAAGAAAAAATTCAAAATTTACCAAATATCGAATAATTTAGTTATTACAAAAAATACTCGCAGAGAATAAATTTTTTTTCAAGTATATCTCGAACAAAAAAATGTATATAAGGAAATGTTTAGAATTTATTTATGTAAAAAAAATTTTCCTAGATATAAAAAAGTGATTTAACGACATTTCTCGAAAATGTCGCAATCATTCTGGTTGGAAACCTGATGCGAATTGAGAAAGATTTGTGCTTTTGAATACACTTGCGCGGTTAAATTGAAACTTTTTAATTATTGTAAATATTATTGTTTTTAGTATAAAAATAGAAAGTTTCGAAGAAGAATTAAAATCTCTAAACACTTCTAGAATTTTGAAACAAAGATCATCATAAAGTTACTCAATTTCTAACAGTTTTAGGTTATGTTAGCGCTTTGTACCGGAAACGAGTACCTTTAATCAGAAATTATTAGCCTTCAAAGATTACAGCAGTTTCACCAATTTACGTTTTTTTTCTGTTTTGTTCGAGTTTCTTACCGGTAATTTAGATTCTAAACCAAAATCATTAGATTGTAAAGGTTCATAATTTTTTTTAAATTTTTGGTTACGTTAGCCATTTACACCAAAAATTGGTATTTTAAAACAAATAATCATTATATTTTGAACAAGATTTGCAATTTTTGAACAGTTTCAGGTTATGTTAACACTTTTTTTTAAAGAAATCAGGTTATTTCAAACAATAATCATTACATTTCGAAGAAGATTTATATTTCTAGTCAATTTTCTGTTATGTATATTGTTTTAAGTAAGAAATTATTGGTATTTTTAATAAAAAATTAAAATATCTTAAAGAATATATACAATTTTCCAACAACTTTATGGTTCTGTTAATGTGATCACCTGAAATTTGTATTTCCAAAGAAAAAATCATTAGATTGATTTTTTTTAAATAATAAAATGTACAAACTTGAAGAATTTCGAGTATGTAAGTATCTTTCGTCGGAAATTGCAATTCTTATTTTAAAAAATCAAGTTTAATAATTTTTGATCAATTTTAGGTTATGTTCTCGTTTTAAATCGATGCAAGGAATTTTTAAATAAAAATCATTATAATTTGAACAAGATTTAGAATCTTTTAACAATATTGGATTATGCTAGGATTTTTTGTCGGTGATTGTTACGTTTGATTCAAAAAATTATATTTTATAAAAGATTTACCATTTTGAAAAAGTTAAGGTTATATTGGCGTCTTACATTAGAAATCGGTATTTTTAGTAAAAAATCATTAGATTTCAAAAAAGACTAAAATTTTGTGTACAGCTGTAGGTTATGCCAATTTAAGGTTATGTTAACGTTTTTTTTACAGGAAATCGATGATATTAAACAAAAATCATTCGATTTCATCGAAGATTTACAATTATGAACAATTATCTGCTAGGTTTTGTTAGTGTTTTTCGTCGCAAATTATTGGAATATATAATAAAAAACTTATTTGATTTCAAAGAAGATTTACAATTTGGAAAAATTGTTTGTTATGTTATCTTAGTATTTTTCGTCGGTAATTATTGGTATTTTTAATAAAGATTAATTAGATTTCAAAGAATATTTACAATTTTTTAATAACTTTAGGTTTTGTTGGTATGTTTTACCTGCAAAATTTCTATTTATAAACAAGAATCATTACACTTCTAGTATAGAATTGAAATTGTTATTTAAAAAAAAATTATAATTTGAACAATATTTAAAATCTTTAAACACTTTTGGATTATGTTTTAGTGTTTTTGGACGGGACAAATTGAATTTCCAAGAAAAAACATTAGGTTTAAAAAAAGATTTACAAACTTGAACAATTATTTGTTACGTTAGCGTTTTTCGTCTAAAATTTATATTGTTAATAAAACATTATTATTATTTTAAAGAATATTTACAATATTTGAACAATAATAGGTTGTGTTAACATTGTTCACCAAAAATGGATTATTTTAAACAGGAAACATTAGGTTTAAAAGAAGATTTACATTCTTAAATAATTTTTTGTTATATTGGGTTTCATTTAAAAATGCTATAGTTAATAAAAAATCATTAGATTTCAAAGAAAATTTACAATATATGAATTAGAATCTTTTAATAAGTGTGGATTATGTCCGAAATTGGTATTAAAAAAAAATTACAGTAACAAAAGAGTCACATATCAACAATTTTAGGTTATGTTAGGGCTTTGTACCGAAAGCGAGTATTTTTCATTAGAAATTATTAACCTTAAAAGATTAAAGCAGTTTCAACTATTTACGTTTTTCGGTTTTGTTCGAGTTTTTTACCGGGAATATAGATTCCAAACAAAAATCATTAGATTTTAAAGGTACAAAATTTTTTAACAATTTTAGGTTATGGTAACATTTCTCACCGAAAATCGATTATTTCAAACAGAAAACATTAGGTTTTAAAGAAGATTTACAATCCTCAATAATTTTATCATGTTGTGTTTCATTTAAAATTTCTGTAGTTAAAAATTAATTTAGAAGTTACGATATTTTAATTTAAAAATTGCGTGAAACGAAAAAAAACAGTTATCGCGCGCTTTTTTTCTATTAACCCCTCTGATTGAAAAACAGGATAAACTAGAAATTTTTAAATATTGTTTTCTGACGGGTGAGCAATTATTATCTGAATACAAATCAATTTTAAAACTGATAATCGTGCGTAATCACCAAAACAATTCTTTGAAATACCAACAAGAAAATTTGAGGTTATAGGTTAAAAAATCAACCTTTCATTATGACTTAATTTTCAAGATTTTTAAACAATTTCTATAAATAGTGAATATAACCTATAAAAAAAGTATTTACTTATAAAATTAATTAATTCCACACACAATAAACATAATCTCTCTAAAATATTACATATTTACAGAAAAAAAACTGCGACACAAAGATATTGATCCACAACAAAAGATTACTCTATAAAATATAAAAGAGATTATATCATTTTTTTTTTCCTAGAAGGTTTCGAATTTAATGAATGACATAAAACGGAAGTAAATGATTGTAACTGGTTGTAGTGACCCCAGTTTCATCGGACGAGTCAATTTCGCCCGACGCTCTTAATTCTCATCAATTTGACTCTCGACAGTTCGAAACAGTCGAAAGAGAAAGGACAAGGCTTTGAAGTTTTGAGTGGGAAACAGTGAGTCTGAAAAAAAGGAAGAGGGGATAATGTTTTTTTTTTCTTACCTGAACTGCACGGTGAGAGAAGAAGATTGAGGACGAAGCAACAGAGAAATTCACGTCCACGCCACATATTTTTGCGGAAAAAATCCAATCACATAACTCACATAATAAGGGTTAGGTGCCAAAATTTGCCAGTAGGATCACGACCTTCCGACAGTTTTCAGTTTTAATAAAGTCTTTTTTTTTCACTGAGGATTGCGCGAGGCGAACTCTCAGATGTTCGCTGTCGCGACCAACCCTCACCACTTTTGACAGATAAATGCCACGGTAAGCCGCATTCGCGTGCAATCATCTGTTTATGACGCCACCATTTGCAATGTTTGAACGGCGCGAAGCTGCCGATTGCGAATCTCGAGAGATCGAAGAGTGCCGATCGACTTTCGCGAGTGCGAAAAGACGCACGAATTTCAAACTTTCAATTTGGCGTTTAATACAATTTTTAGGGGCCGTACTTAAATAACAGGCTTCACAGACCGGTCCCTATGGTACCCTATTTGCAGCCCATAATGGAACTTTAAAAAAATGTATAATAAGATCAAGTTTCCAAGAGTCAGGCATTTTGAAAAAATAGCAAAAATCAGGGCATTTCTATAAGAAGCAACTGTAAAAATAATAAGGACTGCCATACAGTCACCTTTAGTCACTTTTTTCTAAAATCACTTTTTAATTACTTTTTTAAGATAATAGTCACTTTTCTTTCATGGAGAATAGACTATTCTCCATGAAATAACTCATGGGTTAATTAGTATTCAGTTCAGGTCGATACCTATTTCTGAATTGTCTTGATTTTTTTTTTTATATTTCAGGTTATTTTTAAAGATTCCGAGAAACTGTTAGTAGATTTAAATTTTCTGAGGGGATTTTAAAGATTTCAGAGTATTTTTAAAAGTTCTCAAGAATTTTCAAGACCTTTTAAAAGTTTGAAGGGTTTTCAAATAATTTCCAAGGATTTTAAATATTTTAGGAAATTTTAAAAGATTCCAAGGAACTTTTTTCATTAGTTTTATTAATTTGAAGGGATTTCAAAGTGCGAAATTATTTAGGATAAAGAATCTAAACTTTCGGAAGATTTGGAACGATTTTAAAGGACCTATAAGGTTTTAAGATATTTTTAAAGATTTCACGGGATTTGATAAGGTTTCCGAGGATTTCAATGATTGTAAGGGTTTTTTAAAACTCTCAAGGTATTTTAATAAATTTTCCAGTTTTTAAGGAAATATCATCAGATTTCACAGAATGCCATGGGATTTTATAATATTTTCGTGGATTTTAAAGAATTTACGGTCGAGAAATGAGGTGTTTGGTATAGGGTTTCATTAATTTGAAGAGATTTGAAATCAGTTTTTGGAATTTACCCTGAATTCTTATTAATTTATCCTGAATTCTTTCAAATTCTACGAAATTCTTTTGAATTTTTTTAAATTAATTTGAATCCTTCTACATGTATTCAATTTTACTTAATTCAATGGACTTTTTGGAATTTTTAACAGTTTTTATTTAATTGGTCAAGGGATTTCAAAAGATTTTAAGGAATTTGAAATATTTTAGGTTATTTAAAAAATTACAAAGAAATTTTTAATTGATTTCAGTAATTTAAAAAGATTTCAAAGGATTTGAAATATTTTAGGGTATTTTAAAAGATTCGCAGGCATTTTTAAAAGCTTTAAAAGTTTCAAGGGATTTCAAAGGATATCAAAGGATTTGAAATACATATATAATATAAACGATTCCCCGAATTTTTTTATTTATTTCAATAGTTTGGAGGAATTTTAAAGACTTTGAAATATTTTAGGGTATTTCAAAAGATTCCAAGGTATTTTCAATTGATTCAAACAATTTCAAGGGATTTCCAAGGGTTTGAATAATTTTAAAGGATTTTAATATATCTTAATGGATTTCATCAAAGAATTTATTCACAAAAAGTGAGGGATTTCGTAGGGTTTCAAAAATTTGAAGACATTTTCAAATATTTCTTACAATTCATTTGGGAGTATCCCTGAATTCTTATCAATTCATCCTGAATTCTTTTGAATTTTCTAAATTCACTCAATTAAATGGATTTTAAAAAAGTTTATGTTTAATTCATCTTGAAGTCTTTAAAACTCACCTTAAATTCTTAGGCATTTCATCATATTCTTTTAAATTCTCTTTAATTTTTCTAAACTTATTTCAAGTTTCAAACTTACTCAATCCAATGAATTTTTTCATATATTTGAATTATTTTAAATTCACTTGTTTTTTCTTTAATTCAGTTTGATATTTTATGAATTTCATCGAATTCTTCTCATTTCCCTTAAATTCCTCTATATTCACTCAAATTTTATTGTCATCAATGGAATTTTTTCCAATTCATTTGAATTCTTGTGAATTTAACTTGAATTGTTTTGCAGTCATTAGTCACTCCTTTGGTTATCAATTAGTATAATTTCAAAGATTTGCAGAGATTTGAAAATTTTGTTTGTATTCACCATGAATTCTTTTACATTCTTTGGAATTCTCTTTATTTTTAAAAATTTTCTTGCATTCTTCTGAATTCACTCAATTCTATTTAATTCAATGGATTTTTTTCAATTTTTTAAAGTTTTTATTTGATTTATCCTAAAGTCTTTTAACCTCATCTTGAATTCTTAGGCACTTCATCAAATTCTTTTGAGTTTCGTTAAATTTTTCTAAGCTTATTTCAAATTGACTGAATTCAATAAGGTTTTTTCATATTTTCAAATTTTTTCCCATACCAGCCATACCACGCTGAAAAAACCAGTTCTCGTCAGATCACTGAAGTTAAGCAGCGTTGGGCGCGGTTAGCACTTGGATGGGTGACCATTCGAGAAAACTGAGTGCTGTTGGCACATCGTGGGTGTGGTGAGCCCACACTTGTAGTTATTTCAACACCAAAATATGAATTTCAAACAAAAAGTAAATTTTCTATGGAAATAGTACAATTTTCAACACAAAAAGACGAATTTTCGACAAACAATTAAATTTTCAACCAAATAGTTGCATTTTCATGCAAGAAAGATGAAATTTTTACTAAAAGAAATGAATTTTTTGATTAAAAAGACAAATTTTCGAAAAAAATATTTGAATTCTCATCCTAAAGAGATTTTAGTTTCACTTCTCAACATCAAAATATGAGTTTTAAACAACAGGTAAATTTGCTACAAAATAGTTGAATTTTGAACAAACCATTTGAATTTTCAACCAAAAAGAATGACTTTTCAACAAAACTTTTAAATTTTCAACAAAAAAGTTGCATTTTTATTCAAGAAAGATGCACTTTCTACTAAAATGAATGAATTTTTAAATTAAAGAGACAAATTTTCAAAAAAAAAAGTTGAATTTTCATCCTAAAAAGATTTTAGTTTGAATTCTCAACAACAGAATGTGAGTTTCAAACAAGAAGTAAATTTTCTACAAAATAGTTCAATTTTCAACAAAACATTTGAATTTTCAACCAAAAAGAATGACTTTTTAACAAAACTATTAAATTTTCAACCAAAAAGTTGCATTTTTATCCAAGAAAGATGCAATTTCTACTAAAATAGATGAATTTTTAAATTAAAAAGAGAAGTTTAAAAAAATAGTTGAATTTTTATGCAAAAAAGATTTTAGTTGAATTTTCAACACCAAAATATGAATTTTAAACAACAAGTAAATTTTCTACAAAATAGTTGAATTTTCAATCAAAAACAATGACTTGTTCACAAAATATTGGAATTTTTAACCATAAAGTTGCATTTTCATCCACGAAAGATGAAATTTCTACTCAAACAGATGAATTTTTAAATCGAAAAGACAAATTTAAAAACAAAATTTAATCCTCGTCCAAAAAAGATTTCAGTTGACTTTGCAACACCATAATATGAATTTTCGACAAAAAGTAAATTTTCTACGAAAATAGTTGAATTTTCAACAAAGCAGTTGAATTATCAACCAAAAAGGATGACTTTTGATCTAAATTGTTGAATTTTCAAACAAATAATAAAATTTATAACTAAAAATATAATCTGACTATATTAATATTCAAAGACCAGTATTTTAAACTTGTAATATTTTTAACCTAGAATCTTTTATAAATATTTACTCAAAGTTATAGAATTTCCCTGACTTTTGCAAGATTTTTTTTCTAAGTCCCCGACTTTTCCCTGGCCAATCAAATTACTGCGAGTTAATTGTTTCATTTGCGAATTTCCAAAAATTACGTAAATGTATGAAGAACCCCCTCCCCTCTTCCGTAACAAAAAGTAACAAAATCTCTCGACTCCCCCCTCCCCCCTTGAGCTGTTACGTAATTTAAGTACGGTCCCTTAGTTAAAATAATGTCTAGTCACTTTTTTTATGACTTTAGATTATAACATGAGCAAAGTGTTTTGACATTGGATAGTAGTTTATCCTATCTAAAAAACTAATGACGATATGTCTCGAAACTCTCCGAATCATTGTTGTTGAAAACCTCATTCGCTTTTCATTACTTGAATTTGTTTAATATATTAAATTAAACATTGTGAAAATTATTTCTACAAATAATCAATTTTCGTGATAAAAATGGTAGAAAACCTTATGCAAATTGACAAACATTTGTGCTTTACAATCATCTAATAAATTATTGAAAATAATTACTTCTGGAAATTAGCATTCTTAAACAAAAATTATCTTCATGATTTGTAATTTTCAACAAATTTTGGTTATATCATCTTGAAGATGATTTTTGTTTAAAGATGCCAATTTCCGGAAATAATTATTTTCAATAATTTATCAGATGATTGTAAAGCACAAATTACAGTCATCTAATAAATTAGTGAAAATAAATATTTCTGGAAATTAGCATTTTTAAACCAAAATCATCATCAAGATTCGCAATTTTTAACAAATTTTGGTAACGTTAGCGGTTTGACATCGGAAATAGGTATTTTTAATCAGAAATTATAAGGTTTTATAGATTATAAATTTGTCAACAGTTTGGTTTTTTCAGTTTTGTTAGCGTTTTTTATTGCTTAACGTTTTTGAAACAAAAATTATGTAATGTCATCGTTTTACACGAAAAATTGGTATTTTAAAACAAAAGTCATGGTGATTTGAACAAGATTTAGAATCTTTCCAAAATTTTGGATTATGCTATTATTTTTCATCGGAAATTGGTATTTTTTTTTAAATTTGATTTTAAAATTTTGCTGTCGTTAATAAAAAATAATTTTGAAGAATATTTACAATATTTGAACAATAATAGGTAATATTAGTATTTTTCGTCGGCAATTGATATTTTTGATTTAAAAAAATACACTACGATTTGATTGCCTACATATTGTACAAATATTATGTATATTAATTCTGAAGTTAAGGTATCCATTTTCATCAATTATAATTAATATTTCTAATTAAATAATAATAACTAATAATTGAATAACTAATTAATAATAAATATTTATTTAATATATCATAATTATATTAATAATTATAATAATAATTATCAATACAAAAATTTGGTATCAATATTAATTTAGAAATTACGTGAGATCAAAAATTATCGCGCGCATGCACGTGTGTTGGGTTTCTAGTGAGGGTAACCATTTTTAATTTGGATAATTATTTACCGTGGAGGAGGGGTTGGAAATTTTGAGAGTTTCGTGGGTATCATCTATTTCGTCGATGTTTATCTCTTCTAATGCCGATAATAAAAATTGTGTCCAGTACAATTTTGACAGGTTTTTGACGCTCTTTCCATTTTGAACATAAGGCTCTGTTCAAAAAATTAAATATTTCGAAAACAAATTAGACTTTTTTTTAAAAATGCACTTTTTTATATTTCAAAAGGAATTTTAAGGTTTTTTGCATTAAGAGCTTTTAGATTAAAAAATGCTTTTTGAGAATATACGACCTAGCTATTTTGACGACTTGTAACTTTAATAGAAATTTTAAAATTTTTCTAATACAGTTTTTTGACGTCTTTTTCATTGATCATAGGCGTTTTTTGAAAAATTAAATATTTTATCTTCAAAAATGAGAGTCAGAACCAAATTTGACTTTTATGGAAAAGGCACATTAAAAAATTGTTATCTCCAAAAAAAGCTTGGGGTTACCCCTTCAAGAGTTTTGAAGTTAAGAAGTGGAATTTTTATTTTTTTATTTCTGAAAACAAGCGATGAGTGATTTTTGAGAATACACCATCTGTTTTAGCGATTTTAGCTTTAATAGCAAATGAAAAGCATTTGTCTAATGCAGTTTCAAACGTTTTTGTTACGCTTTTTTATTGATTATAAGCATTTTTTTAAGAAAAAAATAAATATCTTACGTCCAAAAATCAGAGTCAAAAACAAATTTGACTTTTTTGGAAAAAGGCACATTTTTTCATTTTTTAATGTCAAAAAAAAAACTGAGGGAAAAAGAACATTCAAAACTCTTTTTGAGAGTTTTGAGCTTAAAACATGTAATTTTTATTATTTATTTCTGAAAATAAGCGAAGGGTGACTTTGATAATAAACCGAATAAGCCAGAAGAAAAATACATTAAAAATTGTGTTATCTCAAAACATATCTTGGGGTTTCCCCTTCAGAGCGTTGATGTTGAAAATTGCAATTTCTATTTTTTATTTCTATAAATAAGCGATGAGTAATTTTTGAAAATATACCATCTGTTTTGGCGATTTGTAACTCTTTTAATAGCACTAAAAACAATTTGTTTAATAAAGTTTCGATAATTTTTACTCACGTCCTTTTCATTGATCATGAGAATTTTTTTAAAGAACATATTTGACCTCAAAAATGAAGGTCGAAGACGAATTTGTCTTTTTGATAAAAAAGCAAATTTAAAAAATTTTTAATGTTAAAAGAAATCTTAGGGTTTCCCCTTCAATAGTTCTGAGTTAAAAAAATTGAAGTTTTATTGTTTATTTCTAAAAACAAGCAATGAGCGATTTTTGAGACTATAACATATCTGTTTTGGTGATTTGTAACTTTAATATCATTGACAAGAATTGTCCAATACAGTTTCAGTAGGTTCTTTTTATGGTTTTTTCATTTATCATAAGCATTTTTTGAAAAAATATATATTTTGGCCTTCAAAAATAATAGGTAAAAACAAATTTGTCTTTTTTAGCACACTGGAACCTGGAATTAGAAACCTCGGATTTACGATATTCCTAGAACTGATGGCTCCGCAGTTTTGCGGTGAGAGATGAGCCGCCGCCGCGTCGAGAGAGGCTTGCTCAGCCATGCGTGACGAACAGCAGCGTAGCGACAAAGGTGGCATTGTGCTGGTACTCTATATTTTCTATATACTATATACTATATACTCTATATTTTTATATTTTTAAATTGTTTTTTATAATCCTCTCTGTACCATAATTTTTAGAAACAGACCTAAAAAATAATTGTATTGCTTTGTGTTTAATTTGAGATGCCAACTTTAATTTTCGAGACGACAAACTTCATCATAATTTGGATAAGAGTTGCAATGGGAACATTCTTCCAAAAACTGTCTGTATTCCTGAAAAAAGTATAATATATACTAAATTCTTAAGTTAGAAATATTTTGTCTCACATCCTAGCACAAGTTTTCTGTAAGTCTTTCATAACAAAAAGGTAACAGTGTTTCATAACAGTTGTTGCGTTAAGGTTACAGAACTGTTCTATGAATAGGCAACATCGCTGCACGTAAAATTTTGATTTCCTAGTGACTTAATTGTTTCATTTATATTTTTCCACTTATTTTTTTTAAATTTCAAGGGATCTCAAAGAATTTAACAGATTCCAAAGAATTTCAAGAGATTTCCAAAGATTTCAAGATATTTTACAAGATTTAAGGGATTTTAGAGCACCTCCAATTATTTCAAAGGATTCATGAGATTTTAAAGATTTTTCAAGATTCTAAGCTATTTTGATAAATTTCAAATAATTTCAAGATATTTCAAAAACTGCAAAGGATTTCAAAGAATGTTTTAGGATATCTAAATAGATAGATAGATAAACGTTTATTTTTCAGCCTGCTGGCCTTAAAAAATTGACTTGCTTACACTTCCATTTTTTTACGGATATCTAAATATTTTAGACTCGATTTTAATAAATTTCTAGAGACTTTTTGAAAATAAATTAAATAAAATGAAATATCAAGGGATTATAAAAAAAAAATGATTCTAAAGATTTCAAGGGATTTACGGTGTTTCAAGAAGTTTCGCAAGATTTAAAGGATTTTATTGAATTTCCAAGGATTTTGAAGATTTCTATGGGATTAGAAGGGACGGAAGTTTACAAATTTCAAGGATTTTAAAGATTCTAAGTTATTCCAAACGATTCCAAATAATTTCAAAAGATTAAAAAAATTTCAAATAATGTCAAAGAATTTTGTAGCATTTCCAAAGATTTCACAAGTGTTTTGCAACAAGTTTTGCCTTGCAAAAATTGTATAATTTTAAATTAAAAATAAATAAATAATAATATAATAATAATAGTAATGATAATATAATAATAATAATAAATAAAATAAATAAAAATAAATAAATAAAAAATTGTATAATTGTAACTGATAAATATCTTAATCCAAAGTTTATAAAAATAAACCCCATACGATTATCGTCATTTGTCCCTACAACAATGATAATATACCCCACCCAACCCCCTTTAGATACCCACAAATTAACCATGATAAAATACCTCATTCAACCCGTTTTTCAACCATTAAAACAAAAATTTTAATATACCCCACTTGGCCCCCTTTTCAACCCTCAAACAATGGCCATATACCCCATTGCCTTGCCCTTTTTGGAGATTTCCAAAGTTTCAAGAAATAATCGAAAATGACGCCATGCGCTTTTTAATAATTGGATTAAACAAACTTTATTTGAATTCAATCAAATTGTATTTGATTCAAACAAAATTTATTTGAATTGACCAAAAACTATATTTAAAATAAACAAACATTTATTTGGGCCTACAGCAACGAAATTTGCGTTTAAAAAAGGATTTTTTTGATTAGAAAAATACTTTATGTAAGTAAAAAAAAAATTTTTAATCAAACAAAGTGTATTCAAACCATTTTTGTTTTGTTTGAATCAAACATCTTTCTCAGTGTACTGTCCTAATTTCATAACGTGTCCAGCAAGATAAGAATTATCAAATATTTTTCATGACTCGAGGTTTTTAGGGTCTCATATTTTAAGCTGAATAATAAAAAATGATTCACTGCTGTTATTAGGCCATATTCGAAAACTTATAAAGTCTGTCCTAGTTCAAAGGTGAAGAACGAGATGAAGAATAAAAAGTCTTGTTTTTTTCTTCTTTATCTGCGTGCCTATCTTTTGATGATGATGGCATTCAGCATCAACGCCCAACTCAGCATGTGTAAGCGACACTGAATGCTGTTGATCCACTTGTGAATATAACGTTTGCATGACGGGCATTTTCGATTCACTTTCACTAAATGAGACAGGTAAGCGAACAATTATTCCAATCAATCGAAGCATCGCACAGTGTGGCCGAAACCACTTTTTGTGGACAAAAGTCTGTCTACAAGTCAATTTTCAATGGTTTTTAATGTTTTTTTAATGCTCGTAAGGATTCCAGGTATAACGAGTCGTTTGCAGAAAATTCACTTTGACCAAACAAATTTTTTTTATTTAACAGCAAAATAAAATAAATAAATAATAATATAAAATAAATAATAATAAAACTGATTAAAGAAGAGCTTAGAGCTCGCACTTAAATTACTTAACAGCTCAAGGGGGGGGGGCGGTCAAGATACACTGGAACTTGAATTTATGCACGGTTTTGGTTATAGCCTTGGGCCCAAAGCCACGCACTCCGAGCGTAAACATCAGGGCTGCAATAACGATTACTGTTGGATTTGGAGGTATGACCCAACACTTGATGCAACTAACGCGCTGAAGGCGGCCCTTCTGTTGTTTGTCACGCTTGACTGAGCAGCGCCTGCCCTCTCGGCCCCGCGGCTCCTTTCATCATGAAACCGCCGGGCGGCATCCATTATCGGAACGCACAAATTCAGTTAGAAGAATAAATTTGAAAATTTTCAATTTTAATTTGAAATTGTTTTATTCCGTTTATAAAAGATTCTAGGTTGAAAATGTTACAAATTTAAGATTCTGGTATTTGAATGTTAATAGTCAGGGAAAATGAAATATTGGTCAGGGAAAAAATAGGGAATTTTTAAAATGAAGTGTTGCGGCAAACCTGATATGATATTCTTATTAGCTAATTATTGGACTGGCATTTATATTTCTTATTTTTCAGTTACTTCCTCCTGAAGATTATCTTTTTAGTTACAAATTTTATTAATTGTTTGCAAATTTAACAGCTTTGTTAGAAAGTCATCCCTTTTGGTTAAAAATTCAACTGTTTTGTTGAAATTTCATCTTTTTGGGTTGAAAGTTCAACTAATTTCGTAGAAAATTTACTTTTTGCATGAAATTCATATTTTTAAATTCACCATTTTTTTGAAAATTTGTCTTTTTAATGTAAAAATTCATCTACATAGCAGCTGTTTGGTTGAAAATTCAGCAATTTTGATGAAAAGTTATATTTCTTGGTTGAAAATTGAATTGTTCTGTTGAAAATTCGTATTTTTGGAATAAAAATGCAAGCACCTTCGTAGAAAATTTACTTCTTATTTAAAACTCATATTTTAATGTTGAAAAGTCAAACTGAAATATTTTTTGGATGGAAATTCAACTATTTTTTTTAAAGTTGGTCTTTTTAATTAAAGAATATAATTTATTTTAGTAAAAATTAATCTTTGTTGGATAAAAATGCAACTGTTTGGTTGAAAACTCAACAATTTTGTTAAGAAGTCATTCTTTTTAATTGAAAATTAAACTATATTGTAGAAAATTTACTTGTTGCTTAAAATTCATACATATTTTGGTGTTGAAAAGTCAACTGAAATTTTTTCTGGATGAAAATTCAACTATTTTTTTGAAAATGTATCTTTTCGATTTAAAAAATCATCTGTTTTAGTAGCACTTTCATCTTTCTTGGATAAAAATAAAACTATTTGGTCGAAAATTCAACTATTTTGTTGAAAATTCGTCTTTTTCTGTTTTAAAATTCAAGTATCTTCGTAGAATATTTACTTCTTGTTTAAAACTCATATTTTGATGTTCCAAAGTCAAACTAAAATTATTTTTGTGTAAAAATTCAAAATTTTCTTTTGAAAATTTTTCTTTTTTATTTAAAAACTCATCCGTTTCAGTAGAAATTTCATATTTCTTGGATAAAAATGCAACTGTTTGATTGAAAATTAATCTTCTTTGCTTGAGGATTCAACTATTTTTTGGCAGATATTAGTTGAACATCTTTGTTCTGAAATAATTCTTCTGTTGAAGATTCATATTTTTAGGTGAAAATTCATTTTATCTCGTTGCTTGAAAAATTAACTATTTTGTTAAAAATTAATTTTTTTGCTCAAAATTCATATTTTCTGGTTGAAAATTCAATTTTTGTACAGAAAATTCGTATTTTGGCTTGCGACTGTATGATAAAACATCAGGACCAAAAGCAGTTCAACTTTTCAGGAACATTCAAAATATTTCATGGAATAGTTTATATGTATATATATATATATGAATATATTTTATAACAAACAAAAATTTATCATGGACAAATTGTCGAACTGTGAGTTTGTTTATAAATATTGTTTAAATAATCAAAATGTCTTGTCAACTGGATAAATATGAGAAAAAGGAGACATTTGTGAGACATTTCTAGTGAATTCCACGAGAAAATAAGCCTATTCATTTAAAAGTTACCAAAATGTACATTTGCTTATGAAAATTGTTTAAATAATTAACTGACCTTGTCCATTGGCAAAGTTTCATAGCAAAGAGTCTCTGGCAATACATTTTTAGTTGATTTCGCTTACAAAATCGACCCTATTCTTATAAAAATGGTCAAAATGTGCATTTATTTATAAAAATTGTTTAAATAATCAATAATTTTTATCAATTTGAACAAAATTACAGATAGCAGTCAGTATATCTGAAAAGTTAGGAAAAAATATTGTTTATTTTGTTGTTAAATAAAAAAACTTTCTCTTGTCAAAGTGAATTGGTTTATAGACAGATTTTGTCTTACGGTGGTCCAAAAATGCATTGGAAAATTTGTTTCTCGGATTGTCATGCACTTCCCATAAGAAAAAATACTGTTTTGTAAATTTTAATCAGAATCTTCAATATTGAATGAATCGAGCTAAAACTCAACATTTCTCTTTACAATTAGCTATAATATACAAAATAATGAATAATTACTTTTTTAATAGCATCCCCATAAGTCTGTTTTATAGGGTGCCAAAAAACCCCATAAGTGACAAATTATTTCTAATACATAAAAAAATACTTTTTTCTTATAATCAGATGTTTAAATAAATTGTTAGAGCGAACCAATAATGGATTGAATTTAAGACAAATAATTTTTTTAAACATTTATTATTATTTATGGCAATATTCTCTGAGAATAATGCTAGAAATTTGAAGTTTTTTCTTAAATTTTCCACTTTTTGTCCACTTTTGAATTGGATTAAGGTAACAGTTAATTCAAATTCACGAACATAATTTTAATAAAAATTTATTTTCAATAATATTCCCTTTGAATAATATTAAAAATATGTCAGGTAATAATAATTAATGCAATTTAGCAAAAATAATTGTTTAAACAAATTATCATTGTTCATAACTATCTTCTCCTATATTAATTCTAGATAGTTGCGGTTTTATTTGAAATTTTTAACGTTTTGTCCACATTTCACTTAACGGGGAAATAATTAATTCAAGTTAACAAACATAACTTTTTAAATAATTGATTATTGTTTATAACTATCTTCTCTTAGATAATTGCTCAAAAGTTGCGCTTTATTTGAAATTTTTAACTTTGCTTTGGCTTTCCAGATATCAAAAAATAAAAAAACATTATAGAAAAACATTTTTTAAACAATTTCTTTTTTGAGAATATATTTTTCTGAAATAAAACAGATATTTGGAATATTCTTCAAAATTCCTATGTGGATCATACTAAATGTAAATTTTCCTTGAAGGTATGCGGAGCCTTTTTGTTTAAATTAATATCAATATTAATTATTTGTTCCTAACTAAAAAGTCAAATAAAAGGTTAAAATTTCAGAACCAATAAGTTATCTTTTTTTTTTAATCTCCCTTAAAAAATTTCAAAGATAATTATTGCAACTGCATTTATGAGACTTTAATAATTCTATTAATATTTAACCTAATTATTATAAACTTTGTAAAAAAATTCTCAACTGTGTTATTTTCTCACAGAAGAATTTTTTCGACTCTGCTACGATTTAACATTAGAGTCATAGTTAGTAACAAAACATTGGCATAAGTCAAGAATTAATATTGTCATAATCATTTTTATAAGCAAATTTTTTCATCTCATAACTAGAATGATTTTTCCACCAGAACAGATTGCCTTTAACAGGAATTTATGAACTTGAAGTAGTATCAAACAGAAATAATTTGTTTTGTTAAAAACAATTTCTATAAACAAATTTCTCAGTCAGTCATTATAAAATAGAAAAACACATTTTTCTTTCAAGTATTGTTGGTATTAACTAAATATTAATACATTATAAACATTATTTATCAAAAAATAATATATGTGATTGTTATAAAAAAATTTTAAAAATTGATAGTTCATGATTGATTAATAGAGTTATGATTAATAAACGTAATTGTTATCATATGCAATTCCTTACTTCAACTTCACTGTGAACATAATTACAACTAAATTTTGTAAAAAAAAGATTGAAAAATTAATAAAACTACACCATTTTTTTTATTTTGTGCCTTATTTTCGTCCTTCAAATATCACTAGTAAGTTATTAGTAAATTATTATCAGATTTAGTAACAGGAAAATAAATTTGTATAGTTCTTTGTTTATAAAATTGTTAACAAAAATCACATGTTTTATATATTGAGCAATGTTGTTTATTAAGTATCTGGCGATTTAGCGAATAACATGCGGTTGCCGATTGAGAGATTTGTTTATCAAATTGTTATTAACAATTACGCAAATTTTTATTTATTTTCTCATTACATCTTTTAAAAACAACCAGTAACTAATAGGTAATTACAGCCAAAAAGAAGTTTTTTGTTCGTTTATTTTTGATTAAGTTTGTTGGTTCATTACCATGATTCAGTTAATTATAACGATAATCAAGGAAAAAGTAATTTTTTCTACGATAAAACGGCTGATTGGGACATTTGTTCATAGAAATTTTTATTAAAAATACAAATTATCTATGCTTGACAGTGCTTCAAATTTATGAATGCCTTCTGGAATCTTTCTATTGACATTTATGTGAAATTTTTTTTAATCTTTGAAATCCTTGAAATTATTCTGAGATCTTAGAAATCTTTTAAACCTTTATGAAATCTTTTAAAATCTATTAAAATGCTTTATATGTTTCTGAAAACTTTTGAAAGCTATTAAAATCGTTGAAACCTTTGTGAAATCTTTTAAATCTTTGTGATATCTTTTCAATCTTTCTGAAATCTTATAAACCTTTCTGAAATACTCAAAATCTATTGAGATTTTTGTGAATTCTTTAAAAATTTTCGAAATTTTCTAAAATTCTTTTAAATCTTTTTGGGATCTTCTTGAAATCTTTCTAATCTTTCTGGAATCTCTCTGAAAGCTTAGAAAACCTTTCCTAAATCTTCCAAATCTTTTGAAATTTGCGTGAAATCTTTTGAAATCTATCTGAGAGCTTAGAAATCTTTCAAACCTTTGTGAAATATTTTAAAATCTTTTAAATATTTCTGAAAACTTTTGAAATCTATTAAAATCATTGAAACATTTGTGAAATATTTTGAAATCCTTGAAATCTTTCCAAATCCTTGAAATCAAAATCTTTGCAATCCTTAATGTATTTGTGAAATCAATTACATCTTTTGAATTTTCTGTGAACTCATTTAAATCCTTCAAATCTTTTAGAAAACTTTTGAAATCTATTAAAATCGTTTAAACCTTTGTGAAATCTTTTGAAATCCTTAAAATGTTTGAAATCCTTGGAATATTTCTGAAATCAATGAAATCTTTGTTACATCCTTAAAATCTGGTAAATTATTGAAATCTTTAAAATCATTGAAATCTTTCTATAATCTTAGAAACCTTTGTTAAAACTTAAAAATCTTTTGAATTTTTTGTGAAATCTTTTAAATGTTTCAAATCTTTTTGAAAACTATTGAAATCTATTAAAATCGTTGAAACCTTTGTGAAATCTTTTGAAATTCCTTAAATCTTTTTGAAAACTTTGAAATCCTTGAAATCATTGTAAAATTGCTGAAAGCTTTATGAAATATTTGTAAATCTTTGAAATTCTTGAAATCTTTGAAATACTTGGTATATTTGTAAAATCAATTAAGTATTTGTGAAATCCTTAAAATATTTGTGAAATTATTGAAATCTTTATGAAATATTTACAAATCTTTAAAATCATTGAAATCTTTCTGTAATCTTAGAACCCGTTCTTAAATCTTAAAAATCTTTTAAATTTTTTGTAAAATCTTTTAAATCCTTCAAATTATTTTGAAATATATTAAAATCGTTTACACCTTTGTGAAATCTTTTGAAATACTTCATATATTTTTTAAATCATTGAAATCCTTGATATTTTTGTGAAATCAATGATATCTTTGTTAAATCCTTGAAGTCTTTGTGAAACTATTGAAAGCTTTATGAAATATTTTAAATCTTTCTGTAAACTTTCTGAAATCTGAGAATACTTTTGAAATCTATTAAAATCGTTTAAACCTTTGTAACATCTTTTAAAATCCTTGAAATCTTTCCAAAATATTTGAAATGCTTGAAACCTTTATGAACTCAAAGCAATTTTTGTGAGATTCTCAAAATCTTTGTAAAGTTATTGAAATCTTCATGAAATATTTTTAAATCCTTAAAATCATTGAAATCATTCTGAAATCTTATAAACCTTTCTGAAATCTTAGAAATCTTTCTTAAATCTTCAAAATCTTTTTAATTTTTGTAAAATCTTTTAAATCCTCAAATTTAAATTTGTAAAATCTTTCTGAAAACGTTTGAAATGTATTAAAATCGTTGAAATCTTTTGAAATCCTTGAAATTTTTCCAAAATGTTTGAAATTTCTGTGAATTCAATTTCTTATAATTTTATTTTCGTAACACTGTTACATAACTTTTATATGACTGTTACATATTTGTTACAAATCGCTCGCAAAATTGTTTCAGAATGGTTACAATTTTTTTTCTTTTTCGTCATATTTAGTAACTTGTTACTAAACAGATCCAGAAAACTTTATTTTATTAAAATTACAAAATTCGAGAGAAAAGTATATTATAAACAATTCTCCTTACCTCTTCGCTTTTAGATTCTGGATTTTCCAAAGATATCAAGCTTCGATCATCGTTGGCATATTTATTATTCTTAGTTTCTATGATATTTTTCTCTTCTCTGTCTTTTCCAGTTTCCTATTCAAAATAATATAGATTCGTTTAATTTTTGAGAACATAAGATTGTTTCTTTTTTTAAATTTGATTTTCGATTACTAGACATTAAATATCTTTACACTTTTGTAATTGGGATTCACACATTTTCCAATACTGTTTATTTCATTATTGAATCTCTGACCAGCCTCTATGTAATTACAATTATTTTCTAGTTCGATGCCGTAAAATGCATTTTCTACACTTGTTTCATCATCTGGTTTCGTTTCAAACTTGGATGTTGCTAAAACTTTTTGTAATAATTAAGTTTCAAATCTTTTCTTGTGGATGAATAAGTTCTTAATAATTTAAGAATAGTAATATTATATTTTTGAAATGTTTCTCCTTAAATATTAAGGTTAAAATTAATATTAAATAATTATTTAGATGAACAGTCACAATATTATAAACTTGAATTTTGTAAATAGCAATATTAACAATCAGCCTAAGTTAAAATAATTAGACAAATTCTTTATGAAGGTAAAATTTTAGATCATTGTGAATTATCAAATATTTTTGAAAAGTTAATTTTATGCCACCTACTTGATAATTTCTCAGTTTGAGCAGAGCTAACTTTTAGAGCCATTGACAGAAATAATATATTTATAAATGAGAAAATTCCTTTGTACATTTTGGGTAATTTAGAGTTTTCGAATAAAGTGAAATAATAATTACTCAATGATTTTGAAAGCCAAATGTGCTAAATGTCATTCAATTTTACGATTTTATAAACAAAAAAGTGAATATCGGAAATCCATCTTTTTATTCTACTTAAGTGTTTTTTTTATTGACCATATTTTTTAAATTGTACGCATATTCAATATTTCAAAGACTTTATTATCAAGATCACTAAATTCAATCACTACTAAATTCGAAGGTTTCGGAATTTAATATGAATTATTCATACATATTACGAGTATATTACTTACAGAAACCTTTTTAATAAATTCAAATTGTATTTTGAACTCTGGTGTACAAGCCTTTATGAAATAATTGAAATCTTCGTGAAATCTTTGTAAAATTATTGAAATATTTAAAAAAATTTAATTACAAATAAATTTGGTTTAATAATTAAAATATTAATAATATTTGTTATGACTAAAAATTTAAATTTCTTTATTTTTTTTAATATGAAGTCTTTCTGAAATCTTAGAAATGCGAAATCTTTGTGAAATAATTTAAATCTTTGGGAAATCTTAGAAATACGAAATCTTTTTGAAATATTTGAAATCTGTGTGAAATTATTGAAAACTTTCTGGATTTTTTTAAATCTTTGAAATCCTTGAAATCTTTGTGAAATTATTGAAATATTTTGAAGTCTTTGAAATCCTTGGAATCTTTATAAAATCTGAGAAGTGCGAAATCTTTGTGTAATAATTAAAATCTTTGTGAAATTATTGAAATCTTTCGGAATTTTTTAAACCTTTCTGAACATCTAAAAAATGCGAAATCTTCGTGAAATCATTGACATATTTGTAAATCCTTGAAATCTTTGTGATATTAATAAAATCCTTACGAAAGATTTTTAAATATTTGAAATCCTTGAAATCTTTCCAAAATTGTTTAAATATTTTCAAAATCTTCGAAATCTTTCTGAAATTTCAAAAATATTGGGAAATGTGTGAAATATTTAAAATCTATTGAAATCCTTTAAATCTTTCTGAAAACTTTTGAAATTAAAATCGTTGAAACCTTTGCGACATTTTTTAAAATCTGAAATTTTTGTGAAATTATTGTAATCCTTATGAAGTATTTGTAAATCTTTGAAATTATTCTGAAATCTTAGTAATGCAAAATCTTTGAAATCTTTGTGAAATCACTGAAATACTTTCGAAATTTTTTGAAATATTTTGAAAACTTGTGAGATCTTATGAAATCTTTTAAATCTTTCTGAAATCTTAGAAACCTTTCTTAAAGCTTTAAAACCTTTTAAATTTTTGTAAAATCATTCTAAACTTTTGAAATCCTTGAAATCTTTCAAAAAACTGTGAAATCCTTGAAATCTTTGTTAAATACTTTTAAAATTTGTAATATTTCTGAAATCTTTGTGAAAACATTGGAATCTTTGTGAAATCTTTGCAAAATATTAAAAATCTTCTGAAATCTTAGATAGGTTTCTTAAATCTTCAAAATCTTGCAATTTTTGTGAAATCTTTTTAAATCTTCGTAAACTTTCTGAGACCCTAGCAATCTTTAAAACCTTCGTAGAATCTTTTAAAATATATTGAAATCCTTTAAATCTTCCTGAAAACTTTAGAAATGTATTAAAATCATTGAAATCTTTGTGAAATCCTTTAAATGTTTGTAAAATAATTTAAATCTTTGTGAAATTATTGAAATGTATATGCAATATTTTTAAATCTTTTTGAAATCATTGTAATTTTTGTGAAATCTTTGCAAAATCTTCTGAAATAATTTTTAAAGCTTTGAAATCTTTATGGAATCCTTCTGAAATATTTTTTAAATCTTCAAAATCTTTTTAAAGCATCAAAATCTTTTTAAATCATCAAAATCTTTGAAATCTTTCTGAGATCGTATAAATCTTTTAAACCTTTGTGAAATCTTTTCAAATCTATTGAAATTCCTTTAATCTTTCTGAAAACCTTTGAAATCTTATTAAAATCGTTGAAAACTTCGTGAGATCATTTTAAATCCTTGAAATCCTTCCAAAATATTTGATATCTTCTGAATCCTTGAAATCTTTGTGGAATCATTGAAATCTTCATATCCTGGAAATCTTTGCAAAATTATTGGAATCTTTGAAATCTTTATAAAAATTTTAAAAATTAGAAATCTTTGTGAAATCATTGGCATCTTTCTAAAATCTCTGAAATCTTTGTGAAATCTTCGAAAACCATGAAATCTCAGAAATTTTTACAAAATCTTTGAAATTATTTTGAAATCTATTTGAAATCTTAGAAACCTTTCTTAAGTTTTCAAAATATTTGGAAATTTTTGTGAAATCTTTAAAATCTATGAAAATTCTTTAAATCTTTCTAAAAACTTTTGAAATGTATTCAAATCGTTGAAACCTTTGTGAAATTTGTTGAAATCTGAAATCTTTGTGAAATTATTAAAATCCTTATGAAGTATTTTAAAATCTGTGAAATCCTTGATATCATTCTGAAATCTTAGAAATGCAAAATCTTTGCGAAATCATTTAAATATTTGTGAAATCTTCTGAAATATTTTTAAAACTTTCGGAATCTTTGTGAAATCTTTTTAATCTTTCTGAAATCTTAGAAACCTTTCTTAAAGCTACAAACTTTTTTTGAAATATTTTTAAATTTATTGAAATCCTTTAAATCTTTCTGAAAGCTTTTAAAGTCATTGAAACCTTTGTGAAATCTTTCCAAAATCATTGAAATATTTTCAAAGTCTTCGCAATCTTTGTGAAATCATTGAAATTTTGATGAAATCCTAGAAATCTTCATGAATTTATTGAAATCTTTAGGAAATATTTTGTAAATCTTTGAAATTCTTGAGACTTTTCTGAAATTTTTGTGAAATCATTGATACTTTGCGAAGTCTTTTGAAATCTTGTGTACACTTGAAAGTAAGGAGGTCAACTCCTCAATTATAAAGTATTTTTTTCTAACGGAAAGGAACATGAACTGAAAAAATAAGAAAACAAATAATAATCATACGATATATTCTTAAATGTAGTACTTAAACAATAGAGCAACAATAATAAGAATTCCATATGTACATAATTACTCTCTTTGCTTCGAGGCATCGTTAATGACAATATGACATTACACTCCAGATCTCATACATAGATTCGATGTCAAATATCTCTTTCTATATAAATCTACATAATATGTATTTTACTGACAATCGCTCCGTCGAGCTAGTTTATTAATCGCATCGCATCGCTCCTTATTTCTCGTAATAATAATAATAATATCATCAATCTTCCTAAAAACAAGAGACGAGAAACAAAGTGGAAATAGCATTCAAAGACGCACATTCATTCCTGGGTCTCGAAAAAAAATATTAAATCGCCTAGAGAAATATTTTTCACTTATAAGATAGCAATGTTTAATTTTTTTATCGGGAGATGAAAAATTCTTTTGTACACTAATTATTATTCTAATTCTACTTCGGTTATTTTATTCACACGTGTCCGTTTGGAATACGTACACAGCCCGCGTGATCTATATCGATGGCGTTTTTATTTTTATTGCTTTTTTACAATACCCAGTGGTAAAAAAAAGTCCTGGGAAATATCCTTATCTCTTCGAAAGGAGAGATTCTCACCTCCAGATTAAGATTTTCGACACTTCAATTCCTGGCGAGGATTAAGGCATTTAAAGTTCAGAGTTGCTCAGAGTATAAAGTTGCAGTTTTAAAGTTAAAAGTTTTTAGTTGAGGATTAATGTTGGAATTTCATTTAAACTCAAAGTCGGTATAAATTGAGAGAATTGAATTTTTAAGTTGTCAAAGAGATGGAGGCTTTATTTTATAAAAATCTAGAATTCTTTTAGTGTCTCTTTTCCTTGTGGGAGATAAAATAGATTATCCGTATTTGAAATTAGTGAAGACTGCGTTCAAAGCAGAGGAAATGCGGTTAAAAATCACTGAGCGATATAAATATCGAAGATTCATAAATACGATTATCGTAGATAGTAAATTGACTAATTTTGGTTTCAGGCCTTTCGATTGGTCCCATCAGTTTTCGCTCACTTTTTTCTTTTGCAAATTCGAGCTCCATCGGATTTCATTTAGGTTTTTAGTTTCGCAGCGGGTCCAGACTTTCGAGTGAGAAATCGTCTGTGCCGATGGAAAGCCCTCTGCTAAATCCATCCTGAAAAATGTAAAAAAAGATTTTATTTTTATTCGCTATATTAGATATGTATTATTATCTTAAAATATCAAAATAACGAATCAAAAAATAAAATTAAAAGGACTCGAAATCAAAGATAGCTTTTTTAACGCTTTCACCAACTCCCAAAGTAACTATTATAATATCTCCAATTCGACCCCTTTATCAACCCCTTTTCAACCCTTACAATAAACAAATACAATAATAATATATACCATCCGACCAGCTTTCAAATCCCAGAGAAACATTTCGAATATACCCAACTGACCAACATACCCCCAAATTAATCATTATAATAAACCTCATTCACCCCCTTTTTCAATCTCTGAAACAATAATTATAGTTTACCACACTTGGCCCCCTTTTCAGCCCTTAAACAACAATGATCTCGCCATCCGGTTTTCAGTCCCTAGAAAAAAATTGTAATATACCACATCCACGCCCGTTTTAATTCCTAAAGAAACAATGATAGGTGACGACAATCGACCCCTTTTTCAACCCCCAAAGAAACAATTATAATGTAGCCCACTCAGCCCCATTTTCAGACCTTTGATAACAATTTCCATATACCCATTCAACCCTTTCTTCAACCCATAAAATAACAATTATATTATACACCGCTTAATCTCATTTTTCGCCCCTACAAAAATGATAATATACCCCACCCAACCCCTTTTAGACACCCACAAATTAACCATGATAAAATACCTCATTGAACCCTTTTTTCAACCATTAAAACAAAAATTATAATATACCCCACTTGGCCCCCTTTCCAGCCCTCAAACAATGGCCATATACCCCATCCGACCCCTCTTTCGACGCTCACTACAAAACAATTATAACACACCCATCCGACCCTTTTTTCAACACCAAAAATATGAATGTTAATATATCTCCGCAATCCACTTTTCAATCCCTACAAGAAAAATTCTAATATACCCCATCCATACCCTTTTTAACATCCAAAGAAATAATTATAATACAGCCGCTCGATTCCTTTTCCAACCACCAAAGTAAAATATATTATTATCAAAGAATATACCCGTTGATACCCCTTTTCCATCCCCTAAAATAATAATTAAAATATACTCTACTCTGTTCCATTTTCATCCCCTAAAATAAAAATTATAAAAACCATCCGACCACATTTTCAAGCCCAAAAACAGCAATTATAACATACCCCACTCGCCCCCACTTTCAGCCCTTAAATACCAATGGCCATATACCCCATCCAACCGCTCTTTCAACGCCCACTAGACAAAAATTATAACATACCCATCCGACCCTTTTTGCAACGCCCAAAATATAAATTATAATATAACACTTTTTAACCCCAAAGAAATAATTACAGTATACCCCACGCGATTCCCTTTTCAAACACCAAAGTAACAACCTTTGATAGCCCTTTTCCAAAAATCTGTTGAAATCCCCTGAATCTTTCTGAGAACTTTTGAAATCTATTAAGATCGCTGAAACCTTTGTGAAATCTTTTGAAATCTTTGAAATATTTAAAAATCAGTGAAATCCTTGAAATCTTTCTGAGATCTTAGAAATCTTTTAAGCTTTTGTGAAATCTTTTTAAATATATTGAAATCTTTAAATCTTTCTGAAAATATTGTAAAATATTTTGAAATCTTTAAAATCTTTCCAAAATGTTTGAAATCTTATGAATCCTTGAAATCTTTGTGAGATCATTGAGATCTTTGTGAAATCTTTGTGAAATCATTAAAATTTTAGTGAAATCCTTGATATTTTTGTGAAATTATTGAAATCTTTCTCAAATATTTTAAAATCTTTCTGGAATCATTCTCAACTCTTAGGAACCTTTCTTGAGTCTTCAAAATCTTTTGAATCTTTGTGAAACTATTGAAATCTTTATGAAATATTTTGAAATCTTTGAAATCCTCTAAATCTTTTTGAAATCTTTGTAAACTCAATGAAATATTTGTGAAATGTTTTAAAATCTTTGTGAAAGTTTAGAAATCGTTGAAAAATCTTGCAAATCTTCTGAAATATTTTTAAACCTTTTAAATCTATCTTAAATCTTCAAAATCTTTTGAAATTGTTATGAAATCTTTGAAAACCTTGAAATTTTTCTGAGATCTTAGAAATCTCTAGTACCCTCGTGATATCTTTTAAAATCTGTTGGAAACCTTTCAATTTTTTCTGAAAACTTTTGAAATCTATTGAAATCATTCCAAAATTTGTGAAATCTTTTAAAATCCTTGAATTTGTTGTAAAATCCTTTAAATCTTTATGAAATACTTTAACATCTTTTAAATCCTTGAAATCTTTCTGATATATATATATATATATATATATATATATATATATATATATATATACCCCTTTCTTCTTCTTTTCCAAACCCCAAAATAATAATTAAAATATACTGTACTTGGTTTCATCTTTATTTCCTAAAATAAAAATTATAACATAAACGTACGACTACATTTTCAACCCCAAAAATAGCAATTATAATATACCCCACTCGGCCTCCTTTTCAGCCCTTAAATAACAACGGCCATATACCCCATCTAAACCCTCTTTCAACGCACACTAAACAACAATTATAACATACCCATCCGACCCTTTTTTCAACGCCCAAATATCAATTATAATATACCCTCTCAAACCCTTTTTCAGTCATTACAACAAAAATGATAATATACTCCTTTTTAACCCCCAAGATATAATTATAATATGCGCCACTCGATTCCTTTTCCAAGCACCAAAGTAATATGTATTATTATCAAAGGGTATATCCGTTGATACCCCTTTTCCAACCTCTAAACAATAATTAAAATATACTCGATTTCCGACCCCAAAAATATAAACTATAATATACCCCCCTCGGCCCCATTTTCAGCCCTTAAGTAACAATGACCACCAAAGTAACATATATTATATCCCCTTTTATACCTCTTTTCCATATCCAAAAACAATCATTAAAATATACTGTACTGGGCTCCCTTATCACCCCCTAAAATAAAAATTATAACATAAACATGCGACCACATTTTCACCCCCAAAAACAGAAATTATAATATACCCCACTCGGCATCCTTTTCAGCCCTTAAATCACAATGGCTATATACCCCATCCAACCCCTCTTTCGACGCTCATAATAAAACAATTATAACACACTAATCCGACCCTTTTTGCAACGCCCAAAATATTAATTATAATATACCCCCTGAATCTCTTTTTCAGTTACTGCAACAAAAATTATAATATACCCCTTTTGAACGACCAAATAAATTTTTATAATATACCCCACACGATTCTTTTTCCAACCACCAAAGTAAAATGTATTATTATCAAAGGATATACCCGTTGATACACCTTTTCCATCCTCTAAAACTTTCGACGCTCATTACAAAACAATTATAACGTACCCATTCGACCCTTTTTTAACACACAAAATACCAATTAAAATATAACCTCGCAATCCGTTTTTCAGTCCCTACATCCAAAATTATAATATAACCCATCCATACCCTTTTCAACCATCAAATAAATAATTATAATATAAGCCACTCTATTCCTTCTTCAACCACCAAAGTAACATGTATTTATACCCTTTGTTACCCCTTTTCCAACCCCTAAAAAAATAATTTAAATATACTGCACTCTTCTCCATTTTCACCCCCTAAAATAAAAATTAGAACATAAATAACCTACCAGATTTTCAACCCCAAAAATAGCAATTATAATATACTCTTCTTGGCCCCCTTTTCAGTCTTTAAATAACGATGGCCATATACCCTATCCAACCCATCTTTCAACGCCCAATACACAACAATTATAATATACCCATCCGACCTTTTTTCCAACACTCAAAATATACCAATTATAATATACCCTCTCAATCCCCTTTTCAGTCACTACAACAAAAATTATAATATACGTCATTCAAACCCTTTTAACCCTCAAATAAATAATTATACTATACGCCACTCTATTCCTTCTTCAACCACCAAAGTAACATGTATTATATACCCGTTGATACCCCTTTTCCATCCCCTAAAACAATCATTAAAATGTACTGTACTCTGTTACATTTTCATTCCCTGAAATAAAACTTATAACATACCCATCCGACCCTATTTTCAACCCCAAAAATAGAAATTATAATATACCCTATTCAACCCCTCTTTGAACGCCCAAAACACAACAATTATAATACACCCATCCGACCTTTTTTCCAACACTCAAAATATATCAATTATAATATACCCTCTCAATCCCTTTTTCGGTCCCTACAACAAAAATGTTAATATACTCCAACCATATTTTCTTTTTAACCCCTAAAATAAATAATTTTAAATAAATTAATAAATAAAAATTACTTGTTACCAAAGTAAGAAGTATTATATACCCTTTTATACCACTTTTCCAAACCCCAAGGCAATAATTAAAATATACTGTACTCGTCTTCGTCTTTATCCCCTAAAATAACATTTATAATACACCCCATCCGAACCCTCTTTCAACACCTAAAACATAATTATTGAAAAATTCTACTCACTTTCAGTCCATAAAATAAGATAAGCATTCAACCCCATTTTCAATCCCTATCCAACCCCTTCTTCCGCTCCTTTCATTTAAGTTAATATTACCTTCATTTCCAAAAGCCTCTTGTCCAAAAGACCGATAGCGTTTTCTAATTCCTGCTGACTGGGTCCCGAACTTGCTGTCGAGTTTCCAAATTCTCCCATTTCGAAAGGATCATTAAAATCGTTCTTCCCGAAAGGCGAGGGATTGAAGGGAACGCTACCAAAGAGATCCTCCTTTGCCCCATTTTGTCGCCTCGAGTCCTTTGATTTCGGCGGAGGAGCCACTGGAAGATTTATAAAACGGGATGAATGAAATTATTTAAAGTTTGTATTAAATTAAATCTCAGTATTACATGTGATTGTTAACATTTTTAAAAAGCAGGGAAACTTACAAAGAGGAGGAGAATTTAATCCGTTAGATTGTGAGAAGAAATTTGGAACCGGAGAGGATTGCCCATTCAAAAGAGGATTATTATTGGATTGATGATTTGACAATCCGTTTGATGCACTTTCAAAGGCTCTAGGATTGAAATCTTCTTCGAACTCGTCCATTAAAAGGCCCTCCAATTTTGTACCGACTGACGGCGAAGGCGTCGACGGCGAGTCTTTTCTGTAGAGGAAATTAAGAAATAGATTTTTAAATACTATTATATTAAGTTTGAATATTAGGCTTTAAATATTAAATAATTGTAAATGTAAAGCTTCTGATATTTAAGGTGCCGAAATTTCAAGTATTTCAAATTATAACTTTTAAATTTAACAAATAGTATTAATTTGAAAGTATTGGCGAATAGTAAAAAATTTCGGAATTGCAGGCTTCGAACTGCAGAGATAAAAAATAGTATAAATAATAATTTTTTTTTAATTCAAAAATAAAAATAAAATACATTTTATTGATAAAATCTATATTAATATAATGTATCTATATTATTATAAATAATTAATCACAAATTTTTAAAAATAGTGTCACTAAATTGTTCAAGTAATAAAAATTAACTTCAATGTTTATTTAAAATGTTATTCTTTAGTCTAGAAATTATCAAAATTTCCTTTTTTCTAATTTTTCCACTTAAATGAGAACTGAATTAATAGAATCCAATTAGAAAATCCAACTTTTTTGGTTGAAAGTTCATTCTTCTCGATTGAAAAGTCGACTATTAAATTTTTCGTTAAGACTTCGTTTTTTTATTTAAAAATGCAACAATTTTCTTTAAAAGTCATATTTCTTGGTAGAAATCTCAACTATTTTGTTGAAAATTCATCTTTTTGGTTTGATAACTCAACAATTTAATTGAAATTTTGTTTATTTCTTGACTAAAAAATTTTGTTTTAATTGAAAATTCAACTATTTTGTTGAATATTCATCCTTTTGATTTGAAAATGTATCTTTTTCTGTAGAAATTTAAGATTTTTTTGGTTAAAAATGCACGTGTTTGATTAAAAATGAATCTGTTTCAGTTGAAAACGAAATGTTTTGTTGAGAATTCACATTGACGATTTGAAAATTCAACTATTTTGTAGAAAATTCGCATTTTTGGCTCGAAAATTAAACAATTTGGCAGAAATTTAAATATTTTGTTGAAAATTAATTTATTTTGTTAAAAATTCATCTTGTTGGTTAAATCAAACTGTTTTTAATTTAAATTAAAATATGATTTATTGAAATATCAAATATTACGAAATATGACACATCACATCCATTGTTCAAAATATTTATTTGAAAATTTATGTAATTTGTTGAACATTTGTCTTTTTTATAGAAAATTCAACTACTTAGTTAAAAATGTATGTATTTTGTTAAAAATTCATCTTTCTGGTAGAAAATTCAACTATGTGCTTAAAAATGTATGTATTTTATTGGATATTCGTCTTTTCTGATAGAAAACTAATCTTTTTGGTTGAAAATTCAACTATTTGGTGGAAAATATATCTATTTGGTTGACAGTTCGTCTTTTTTTGTTATATTCAACTGTTTTTAAAATTTTTTAATTGGTATTTGTAGGTTGAAAATGCAACTGTTTTGTAGAAATTTTTTCTTTTTGACTTGAAAATTCAATAGTCTTATAGAAAATTCATTTTCTTTTACCTGAAAATTAATGTTTTTACTGAAAATTGATCTATTCTATTTCTGGTTGAAAATTGATGTATTTCGTTGAAATTTCTTTTTTTTTTTTATTAAATCCAACTGTTTTTAACTTAAATTAAAATCTTTTTTGTTGAGATATCAACTATTACATTATTCGTTGAAAATTCATCTTTTTAGATTGAAAATTAAACTCTCTACTGTTTTTAACTTAAATTCAAATCTTTTTGGTTGAGATATCAACTATTACATTATTCGTTGAAAATTCACCTTTTTAGATTGAAAATTAAACTCTCTGGTTGAAAGTTGAACTGCTTTCTTAAAAGTTCATTTTTTTGGTTGAAGATTAATAATTTTAGTTGATAATTCGTTTTTTTTAGTTGAAAATTCGTTTTTTTTTTGTTGACATTTTTTTCAAATTTCAAATTGAACTATTTTGTTGAAAATTCAACTGATTGGTTTTAACTTAACTTTGTGTTCAAAATTCATATTCTCGGGTTGAAAATTAAACTGTTTTATACAAAAATTCGTCTTTTTGGCTTGAAAACTCCACAATTTGGTATAAAATTCAATACAAATTTAACCACATCATTTTTGGTTAAAAATTGATCTTTTTTAGCTTAAAAATTCAACTATTAGGTTAAAAATTTTCAGAAACGAAAAAATATAAACTAAAAATTAATTAAGTTAAACTTGGACTAACATCACATCCATCTAATTTGTTTAAAATTCGTCTTTCTTGGTAGAAAATTCAACTATTTCTTTGAAAAACCAACTATTGAGTTAAAAATATATCTATTTAGTTGACAGTTCGTCTTTTTTGATTATACTCAACTTTTTTATTATTTAAAATTGGTATTCACAGGTTGAAAATGTAACTGTTTTGTAGAAAATTCGTCTCTTTTTTTTTTTAAATGAAAATTGATCTATTCGATTTTTGTTTGAAAATTTCTCTTTTTTAGTAGAAAATCCATACATTTTTGTTTGAAATCATCTTTTTTGGTAGAAAATCAGTTTTTGTTTGTTATAAATGTAACTGTATGGGTGAAAACTAATCTGTTTTAGTTGATGATTCAAGTATTCTGTTGTAAATTAGTCTTTTTTGGTTATATTCAACTGTCTTTTATTCAAAATTAAAATCTTTTTCTGATTTTAATATCTTCTATTACAGTTTTTAGTGAAAATTAATATTTTCAGGTTGAAAATTCAACTTTTTTGTAGAGAATTCGCCTGTTTTGTGGAAAATGTATGCAATTTGTTTAGGATTTATCTTTTTGGTTGAAAATTTAACTATTTGGTGGAATATTAAGCTGTTTTGTTGAAAACTTAACTTTTTTAATTGGAAATAACAAATTATTGCCGCCCCTAATCAGCCAATGAGACCATTTGTAGCCAATTCGCGAAGAAGTACAAAAATATTTTTTACGGAAAAGTAAAGAAATAATGTCATTAGCAGACTATTGTGAGAAAATAGTATCTTTCTAGTGACATTTTTTTCAAAATAGTAGCGAAATAGTGTCATCGCTCAAAAAAGTGTCAATAGCGTGGTGAGTCCGTGAACTGTAATTAAAATTCAAACGGTTCAGAAATATTTCAAAAATGACAACATTGAACAATTTTCAAACTGCTAAGATCTGTGAATTTTTAAATGTAAAAAGTCTTTAAATTATTATTTTTTCTATTAAAAAAAGTTTTCAGTTGAAAGAAAATATGATTTTTTTATTTCTTACGCGATAAAATCGTCATCAAAGGATTTTTCGAAACTCCTTGGAGGAACTGGAGGTGGCTGTAGAGAACCATTTGACGCGTTTCCATTCGTATCGTTGCTGGAATTAAGAATAAATTTCGTCGGGCCTCCATTTACTCGAGGAATATCCGTTAATGAATTCGACGTCGTTGTCGTTGACGCCGTCGTCGTTGACGATGCAGCAGGTGTCTCAGGAACGTGCAAAATGTCAGGAATATTATGCTGTGACAGATACGAAGAAATATCCGCCTGAAAAAAAAATAATTAAATTATTTGTTAAATACTTTACCAAGCCATTTTTAAATCGAAAATAAAATTACTCGAAAGCACACTTTTATGTAATTTTTTATATGCTTCAATGTATAATTATTCAACTCAGAGAGCTTTTAACTTTAAAAAGCGTCTAACGTAAAATAAACAATTTTCAGTTTCAAAAGCCTTCAATTTCAGTCTTAAAAATTTGTAAACTTTTCAATTTGAATTTATTAAATGTTGAAAGTTTTTAATTTAAAAGTATTAAATTTCAAATTGTCCGATTTTGAATTTGAAACTAATGGATTTCGCACATTTCAAATTTTAAACTCTTCAATTATAATCGCTTTAACTTTTAAAAGGCATACATTCAATAAATCGGAAACGATTTCAGTTTGAAATTTCTCAAATGTTTGCTAATTCTTGAAATCTGAAAGTGTTTAACCATCCAAGCTTTCCCAACAGAATTATTTAATTTTACACACTTGAATATGAAATTATTTTACTTGGAACTGATAACGTTATTAAACTGCTATAGCCATGTAATAACCGATTTCTACCTTACCTGCATTTTTTTGCAACACCTCACGTCCACACTAATTGAAATGTCAAGTTGAAAATTTGGGAAATTAATTTAAAGGCACTAAGGAACGTTTAAATGGTCCTAAATTTCTAGAAATACAAACAAAAATTTTAATTTGTAAAATTTAGATTTAGAATCTTTTAACAATTTTGGATTGTTCTTCGTCGGAAATTGGTATTTTCAATAATAAAAAAATTAAAATTTTGTGTACAATTGTAGGTCAAACTAGCGGTTTTTAAAATAGATGTCAATCATTTCAATCATTTCAATGAAGATTTACAATTTTGTTAACGTTTTTCACAAGAAGTCGTCGGTTATTTCAAACAAAACTCATTAGATTTTGAAAAAGATTTACAATTCTGAACAATTTTCTGCTATGTTGTTTTACTGTTTTTCGCTGGAAAGTATTGGTATTTTTAATAAAAAAACTATTAGATTTCAAAAAATATTTACAATTTTGCAACAACAATGTTAAATAAAAATCATTAAATTTCATGAAAAGAAGACGTAGAATTTTGAACAATTGTTTATTACGTTATTTTAGTGTTTCTCGTTGGAAATTGAAATTTAAATTTACAAAAAATTAAATATAAAAGAAGATTCATAATTATAATTAGAATCGGAATTAGAATCTTTCAACAAATTTGGATTATGTTAGTGTTTTTTGCCAGAAAAAACTGAATTTTCAACAGTTGAAAATTGAAGCAAATTGAAAATTGAATTTTTAGCAGTTAAATTTGTAACTGTTGAAGATTCAACTGTAGAAAATTGAAAAAAATTGAAAATTAAATTTTCAACTCTTGTAAATTCAATTTTTAGATGTGAAATTTTCAACATTTGAAGTTTCAACTGTCGAAAATTGAAGAAAATTGATTTTTCAACTCTTGGAAGATAAATTGTCTTCAATTTTCAACTGTAGAAAATTTAAAATATAATAAAATTCAAAATTGAAATTATGACCTTTGAAAATTGAAGAAAATTCAATTTTCAGCTGTGGCGAATTGAAGAATTCTAAACATTGAATTTTTAGCAGTTAAATTTTCTACAGTTGAAGATTCAACTATTGAAAGTTGAAGAAAATTGAAAATTGAATTTTCAACTCTCGGAAATTAAATTTTATTTTATTTTCAACACTTAAATTTTTTCCACCTTTGAAAATTTAAAATTAAAGAAAATTTTAATTTTAACCCTTGAAAATTGAAGAAAATACAATTTTCAACTGTAGAAAATTGAAGAAAAAATGAATATTGCATTTTGAGCAGTTAAATTTTCAACAGTTGAAAATTTAAGAAAATTAAATTTTCTTTGAAATTAAATTTTCTTTCATTTTCACCACTTCAATTTACAACTGTTGAAAATTTAAAATTAAATAAAATTGAAAATGGAAATTTTAACCTTTAAAAATTGAAGAAAACTCCATTTTCTACTGTACAAAATTGAAGAATATTGAAAATTAAATTTTTAGCAGTTAAATTTTCAACAGTTGAAAATTTAAATTTAAATAAAATTTAAAATGGAAATTTTAACCTCTGAAAATTGAAGAAAATTCAATTTTCAGATGTGAAGAATTGAAGAATGATAAAAATTGAATTTTTAGCAGTTAAATTTTAAACAGTTGAAGATTCAACTATTGAAAGTTGAAGAAAATTGAAAATTGAATTTTCAACCCTTGGAAATTAAATTTTCTTTAAGTTTCAACACTTGAATTTTCCACCGTTGAAAATTTAAAATTAAAGAAAATTAAAAATGGAAATTTTAACCGTTGAAAATTGAAGAAAATTAAATGTACAACTGTTGAAAATTTAATTTTCTTCAATTTTCAACGGTTAAAAATTTAATTTTTGAAAATGAATTAAAAAAAAATTAAAAATTCCATTGTTAACTATTGAATATACAAGAAAAAACCGAATGTTGCAATAAAAGCAAGTGTTAAAAGTATTTTATTTACATAATTTTACATCAGAAGTTAACAAATAAACTTTTAAATCCATAAAAAATTTGATTAAAGTCGATTTTTTCGAAAATGTTTCACCATTGCAAATAAATATTCATCCAATAGACTCTCTGTAGGGAATTTATGAGATTTAGCCAAAAGTCCCAAATCTGATCATCTTCGTGTTAATAAAAAAATATTATATTTAAAAGAAGATTTACAATCTTAAACAATTTTTTGTTACGTTGTGTTAATGTTTTTCATTTAAAATTGCTATTTAAAAAAAAATTATTAGATTTCAAAGAATATTTACAATATCTGAGCAGCAATAAGGTACGTTAGCGTTTTCCACCAGAAATATTATTTAAAACAATAATCGTGTGGCTTAAAAACTTAAACTAAAAACTTTTAACAACTTGAGGTTATATTAATGTTTTTTGCTGGAAATTTATATTTTGAACAAAAATGCAACGGTTTGATTATCTATATATTGTACAAAAAAATTATGTATTAATTCTGAAGTTAAGATATCAATTTTCACCGCTTCATCAAAAATATTGTCCTTGCTTTTATTTTCTATTTATTTTCGATTATAGATACTATGAAATACAAAAAGATTTTGTATTATATATATATATTTTATATATTATATATTTAATTTAATACTTTAATTTAAAAATTCGTGTAAAAGAAAAGAATAGTCGTGTGTTTGTTTTCTAGTTATAATAAAAATAAATACAAACCGATCCTTTGATGGAAGCGATGTCTTGCAGTCGCTGTCTGTAAATATTATTCTCGTGCTCAAGTCGCTTAATTTTCTGTTTGAGGACCATAGAACGCCTTTGAGCTTCTAAATCTTTTCCAGAAGTCTCTAAAAATCTCTTATAAGCCAAATCGAAGGCTTGGCCAATCGTCAGTGTTATTTCTTCCGAGAGTTTATCACTCACAAAAACGAAGCATGTGTGCCTTTCTGCATCTTCCTCTTTTGCGATAAACGTGAAGAATTTTTTCTCACCCTTATCATCCGCGCAATAGGAAATCCGATGCAGTGGATACTGGTGAAGAATTCGCTGTTGAACATAATTAATTTCAATTAATTTATCATTATTATCCTGATCGTGATAAATAATTGAGGGCTGGGTGCCAACATTGCAATTATTCGAAAATAAATTTGCAGAAACAAAAATTTACAGAATTCTTCACTTATTCAATTATGAAGACTTTTACTAAAATCTTGTATTTTACTCCAAACAAAATTGTTGGAAAATTATTTTAAAGGAACGTCCATTAATTACTTAAGGATGATTTACCTCTCCCTTATTGCAAGAATTCATAAGATTTTTGTGACCCCCCCCCCCCAACTTCTTACGTAAGATTCAATATTTTTTACTCAATATATCAAGAATTTATCAATTATTTTTACTGTCCCGTCCCATCTGATCATATTTCGAGAAAATTTCGACTTTGGAAATGATCATCTTGCATGACTAATTTGAAAGGATTTTAAGACATTTTGAAATATTTTAGAAGAAGTAACAGGATTTCAAGAGATGCCGAAGTATTTTCAACAATTTTGAAGGATTTCAGGGGATTTTAATCAGATTTCAAAGATTTATATCAGAATTTCAAAATATTACAAAGGATTTTAAGGGATTTCGAATAATTTTAACGGCTTTTAAAAGATTTTAATATATTTTAAGGAGATTTCAAGAGATTCGGAAAGATTCGCACGGATTATAAAATTTTCAATGATTTTTAAAGGAATTTCAAAGATTTCAAGGGATCTCGTAAGATTTCAAAATATTTCACGGAATTTCGAGGATTTTAACCAATTTCTATGAATTTTAAGGTATTTTAATGGGACTTTGAAGATGTGAAAGCATTTTAAGGGATTTTATAAGATTTCAAAAGATTCAACAGAATTTCCGAATATTTCAAAGGATTTTAAGGGATTTAGAATAATTTTAATTGATTTTAAAACATTTTATTAATGGATTTGATTATATTTTAGGCGTTTTCAAGAGATTCTGAAAGATTCGCACGGATTTGAAAAAACTTCAATGAATTTTACAGGGATTTCAAGGGATCTCGTAAGATTTCGAAATGTTTCACGATATTTCAAGAATTTTAATCTATTTTTAGGGATTTTAAGACACCTTTTTTGAAACTTTGAAGATGTGAAAAAATTTGAAGGAATTTCATAAAATTTCAAACGATTTTAAAAAATTTAACAGAATTTCTGGATATTTCAAAGGAATTTAAGGGATTTCGTTTAATTTTAAAGGCTTTTAAGAGATTTTTATGGATTTTAATGTATTTTAAGAATTTTCAAGACATTTGGAAATATTCGCACGGATTTTAAAAATTTCAATGAATTTTAAAGGGATTTCATAAGATTTTTAAATATTTTACGGGATTTTAAAGGATTTCAAGAGATACCGAAGTATTATCAACAATTTTGAAGGATTTCAGGAGATTTTAATCGGATTTCGAAGATTTAAAGGTATTTGAACAGATTTTATAAGATTCAAATAATTTCAGGGAATTTCAAGGATTTAAACCGAATTTAAGAGATTTTAAGGATTTTGTATGGGATTTTGAAGATACAAAGGGATTTGAAGAAATTTTAATGGATTTTACGAGATTTAAAAGGGGTTTTGATAATTTCATGGGATTTCAAAGGATTTTAAGAGAATTAAAAATATTGCAAACTACCTCCGCGGATTTTAGAACATTTAACAGAATTTCAAAGGATTTCCGATTATTTTAAAGGATTTTAAGGGATTTCGGGGGATTTTAATGGCCTTTAAAATAATGTAGTGGATTCTAATATATTCCAAGGAATTTCAAGAGATTCCCACGGAGTTTTAAGATTTCAATGATCTTTAAAGGGATTTCCAACATTTCAACGGATCTCGTAAGGTTTCGAAACATTTAATAGAATTTCAAGGATTTTAAAAGATTTTAAGAGGTTTTAAGGGATTTTAATGGGATTTTGAAGATATAAACGAAGTTGATAATATTTCAAGAGATTTTAAGATATTTTAAAGGATTTTAGGAGATTTCAAAAGGGTTTCGACGATTATACAGCATTTTAAGAAATATCAAAAAATTCTAAAGTACATGCACGGATTTTAGAAGATTTCGTAAGATTTCAAAAGATTTTATAAAATGTCAAAGGATTTCCGAACATTATTAAGGATTCTAAGGGATTTTCAGAAATTTGAATGGCCATTAAAAGATTTTAATTGATTTTCATTCATTTTAAAGGATTTCAAGAGATTCGAAAAGATTCCCATCTCGTAATATTTCGAAATATTTCATGGAATTTCAAGGATGTTAACACATTTTAAGAGGTCTCAAGGAATTTTAATGGAGTTTTGAAAATATAAAGGGATCTGACAAGATTTCAGGAGATTTTAAGGAATTATAAGAAATTTTAAGAGATTTCAAAGGGGTTCGGATGTTTTCACGAGATTTCAAAAGATTTTAAGAGATTTCAAAACGTTCCAAACTATATCCACGGATTTTAGAGGATTTCGTAACATTTCAAAAGATTTAAGAGAATTTAAAAGGATTTCCGAATATTATAAAGGATTTTTAGGGATTTCGAGGAATTTTAATGGCCTTTAAAAGAATTTAATGGATTTTAATATATTTTAAGGGATTTTAATATATTCGAAAAGGTTCCCGCAGATTTAAAAGGATTTCCAAAATTTCAAGGGTTCTCGAAATATTTCGAAATATTTCACAAAATTTCAAGGATTTTAACTGATTTTAAAAGATTTTAAGCAATTTTTATGGGATTTACACGGTTTTAAAAGGATTTTAAGGAATTTACAACGGGCTCTCATTGTCAATCGTTTAGAAGGAATGTTAAGAGATTATTTTCGTACAATGTCCATGAATGTCATAGGTTTTCAAAGAAAATTCACATAATTTATCAAATTGTAAGGGATTTACCACATTTTTAAAAGAAATCACGGAATTTTAAAGAATTGCAAAGATTGGGATTTCACGAAATTTCATGAAAGGTGTACACCAGATTTCAATAATCGTTAATTGTGTAATATGAAATGTATCGTAATAAAGAAGAAATAAGACAAATAATGACACAATGTGTATAATATTATAACACGTAATTTCAACAGCCAAACAAAATTTTAATTAGCATTTTTAAACAAATAATTCGACAGAGGAAACTTATGTGAGAAGACAATATTTAAAAATCCATTATTAAACCAATTTTTAATTATTATGTTTAAAAGATTTTTGAAACAATAATGATTAATTTCGAATTGAAAGCGTCATAAATTCAAAGAAAAAATATATACAGAACGATTTTGGACAATTTAATTCGAAAAAGGAGTTGAATGGTATAATTTCTAAGTATTATAATAAATATTCTAAGTATATAAGATTCTTCAATTTTCAATTGAAGAATCACGAAATTGAATGATTTCAGGTTAAAATTTCGAAAATAGGACAATGTCAAAACGTTAAAACTTGAATATTTGAATACTAGAATTTTGGAAATTGGATCATTTAAAATTCAAAGGAATTGGAATTGTATTATTTATAATTAAAAGCGGTCAAAATTAAACAACTAAAAATTGAAAAATTTGGAATTTGAATAATTTTAAATTCAAAGCGATTAAAATTGACACTTTGAAATTGAAAAGTAAAGTGAATCTTTCAAAGTCAAGGCTTCTGATGTATCAATTTCAGGTAGTTTAATTTTTATCTTTTTTTATTTTAAACCCAATTCTTAAGTTTTTAATTTCAAAGCTTCCTTAAGAATTATTATTCATTCTTGAAATTTTTCAATTTGAAATCATTTATTTGTTTAAATCTTTAACTAAAAATCGGACAATTTTATGATAATAAATTGAAAATAAATTTTTTTTAATATTACAAAACGAGATTGCTATAATACGATTCCAATTTTTGAAATTGTACAATTTTAAGCTTTTCAATTTGAAATTGACTTTATTCAAAACTGACTATCAAGGCTTTTAATATGAAATTTTGAGATACTTAATAGCGGAATGGTCCTGATATTTTGAATATTTGAATTTGAAACTGCGATATTGTGAAATTTAAAATTCAAAACCTCCAAAAATTAATCTACAAATTAATTTGAGAAAAAACTTTAGTTTCAAGGCCAAGTAGCAAGTGACATTCGAAACGACTAGATAGATTTTTTTACTAAAAAATGTGACTTCTGACAAACAAAATCACTGTAATTTTCACCGTTCAAAATTACAGAATTTTAAATATTGCGAGAAATGTTCTGAACCTTTAAAGTTTAATTATTCTAAACACTTTGAAAATTATATGCTTTCTATTTGGAAACTTTTAAAACTTTTAAAACTTAGAAAACTAAAAAGTCTAATGTATTTAATGGACACTTCCTAAGTAACAAATTAAGTTTGCCCAATAATTATCCCAGTTGAAATTTTTGTTATAATAGAAAGGGGATTTTATAGATTAAAAGAGTACAGGATTACACAAAATTACATGAGATCACAAACGATTAAATATGGGATTACACAAGATTACATAATATTACGTGGGATTACACGAGATACAAGATTACATAGGATTATATGAGATTACATGAGATTGAACGTGATTAAAATTGGAAAAAGCAACTGAAAAAAGAGATCTCGAAATCACTCATAATATAAGGGACTGTGTCGTATAATTATAAAATTTTCAAGATTTAATCTCGGAATAATTGCAAAAATGTATTTGATATTTAACATTTTTTTCTTAAGTTTGTTGTCCTGCCAAAAATCAGGTATCTGGAAAAAAAATAGTCTATGATTTTTACAATTTAAACGATATCATTAATCATGTATTATGAAAGAAAAAACATAATTTTGTATGGAAAAAATTCAAGACTCACGACAAAATAATTAATTTAACAAAATTTTCTGTAACTGAATTTATTCATACCGTCGCTTCTTACCAATTGATTAAAAAAGGTAGAATTTTTATAAATCATCACTTATTTTTTAGGGAGAAACATTATCTACAACCCTACTGTTTACAATTTTGAAAAAATGGTCAATAATCTTCAAGCATAGTTATTTGTTTACAAATGCTTTCTTTTTTAAACATTTTAACAATTTCAGCCACAGAAAATTTATTTTTAAACTTGGAAACATCAGAGTTGTGGAGAATATTTTCAGCCTAAAAAAATGAGCCATCATTTATTATAATTCAAGCATTTTTCAAAAATTGGTAAGAAACGATAGTAAGAAAAAACTCAATTGAAGAAAACAATGTTAAAATAAATGTTTTTTATTTGAAATGGCATTATTAGTAATATTATTTTAATTCTTAAAATCATAGAGAAAATATTTTTTTAGATATCTGTTTTTTGGCTCAACTATCTGCGACGACTGAAAAATCCCGAAAAATAAAATTCCCGACAATATAAAATTTCCGAATTCAAATATTCCCGTATAATAAAATTTATGAATACTAAAATTCCAGAGTAATAAAATTTCAGATTACTAAAATTCTCGAATAATCAAATTGCCGAATAACAAAATTCCCGAGTAATAAAATTTCCGAATATTAAAATTCCCAAACAGGGAAATTTCCGAATAATAAAATTCCCGAACAGTTTATAATATTAATGAATTTGAAAATTCCCAAATAATAAAATTTTCGAATAATAAAATTCTCGAATTGGAACATTCCCGAATAATAAAGTTCCCGAATTATAACATTCCCGAATTGGAAAATTCCGAACAGTTCATAATATTACCGAATTTGAAAATTCCCGAGTAATAAAATTTCCGAATAATAAAATTCCCGAATAATAAAGTTCCCGAATTATAACATTCCCGAATAATAAAATTCCCTAACAGTTTATAATATTGCCGAATTTGAAAATTTCGAATAATAACACTGTGGACAAAAAATTGCGAGTTATAAAATATCCGCACTAGAAAATTCCCGAATTTAAACAATTACCTTTTTTATAAATTTTATTTATTAAAAATACAATAACCAAATATTTTTATAAAAATAAATTTTAATATTTAAACTTTCTAAAATTATTTTTTGATTATAAAATAACAATTGAAAAAAATTTCATCCAGAAATGTATATTTTTTCAATTATTATTTTTAATTCAAGCAATAATTTTAGAAACTGTAAATATTACAAATATTTTTTATACAAATATTTGAATATTGTATTTTTAAATATTAAATAATACTTATAAAAAAATTTAATTGTTTAAATTCGGGATTTTTCTAGTTCGGATATTTTATAATTCGGCAATTTTCTGTCGTGAATTTTATTATTCGGGAATTTTCAAATTCAGTAATATTATAAAGTGTTCGGGAATTTTATTAATCGGGAATTTTACAGTGCCGGGAGTTTTATTTTTCGGGATTTTTAAGTCGTCCCAATTATCTTAAGTTATATGTATTTACTCGAATGAGTAAACATTTAAGTTTAAATTTTATTGTTTATTTCTAGGAAACTAAAATTTGTTACTTACATATTTTTAAACAGTCTTTTTACTTGTAAAATTCAAATATCATCAAAAACTGAACGTCTTTACTTTAGGAAAGTTTTTTGAAATAAGTTAAACATTTTTTTAACTGTTTAAGAAGTATACTTTTTGAATTTTTTGCGGGAAAATGAGGCTAAGAAAGGTTGGCTAAGAATAATATTGATTTTGAATGCAAACCTTTGGAGAAGTTTTTGTTTTTGGTTCTTGAATGGCCACTCCGTCTATACTAATGGTGAGTTCGACTTTTGGGGTTTTGGTCCCTTCGCTCTTTCTAATTTGTTGGTTGAATTTGAGCTTACAAATTGCGTCCTTAACGACATCAATTCCCTTGGGCTGATCTACTTCAGTGCTGCCCAAGTACTGTAAACCGTAATAACATAATTATTGATATCTTCCTGGGAATAGCTGCTCGGTTCAAAGAACAGGAAAAACGTAATTAAGAAACTAAGGCGAGCACCTCAATTTTCAGGATTTCCTTACCTGACTCAAAAGGAGGTCAAAGAAATAAAAAAAATATTTACATAAATACAAGTAGGCCAAGAGAAAAATTAAATAAAGGCGTCAAATTAGCCTAGAAAAATACGCACAAAAATAGAAGATATAGGGAACATAACCAATGGTCGAGGAAATAGTTGATTTATTCAAAACCTAAAACTTAAATATGTTTTTTTTTAGCAGAAGTCAATAAATAAGTCTCGGTTAGGCTTCTGAATCATAAAAATTAAGTGTTAGTGAAAAAATAGTGAAAATAGAAAGAATTTTATCTTCCATAGGATCCCCCTCGGTAATTTGTTCAGTTACTTCAGTTCAGTTACTTATTTCCATTTTATTTCCATGTTTAGGTATTTTAACAATTTTAAAATGAATGCCGCTTGAACTTAGAATAAAATTTAATCTGCAAATTCCAAAACTCTGTAATTTTTTCTAATTGAAACATCGGTTTTTTCAGGTGTAATATTTCATAGTACAGAGCCAAACAAAATAAGCATGGATTCCCAACCAAATAGTTGAATTTTCAACTAAAAAGTATCAATTTTCAACCAAATAGTTGAATTTTTAAGTAAAAAATATCAGTTTTCAACCAAAAATGGAATAGTTGAATTTTCAGTTTAAAAAACAACCAAAGTGATGAATTTGCAATTAAAATGATGAATCCTCAACTGGAATAGATTAAGCTTAAACTGAAAAGATGAATTAAAAAAAAAAAGAGTATAACTTTTGTCCAAATAGTTTTATTTTTAACCAAAGTGATGAATTTTCAACTAGAATGATGAACCTTCAACTGAAATAGATC
>CAKNYM010046109.1:8549-21176 GCA_932195095.1 Andricus curvator
TAATTTCAGTTGAAAATTCATCTCTTTGGTTAAACATTAATTTTTTTTAACTAAAAATTTAACTATTCAACTTTTGGTTGAAGAATGATCTTTTTTAGTTGGAATTTAACTATTTGGTACTTTAGAGACAAATTCAAGAAATTTTTATGTTTTTAGTATTATTCAATTATCTAATGAATTGATGATGCTAATATATTTAAGAATATCTTGTAATAAAAGTTGTCAAAACTTTCCAAATTAAACATATTAACAGGGTGGCGACTTGACCGGGAAACCGGGAAAGACCGGGAAATGACCGGGAATTTAATTTAAAAACCGGGAATTTACTTCTGATGATAGCAAAATTCAAGAAATATAATTTCACTTGGAACAGGGAATGTTTTACATGGAATGGGAATTTTTTAAAGGAATTATAATTCGGATTGAGAAAAAAGGAATTTTTAAAAATCCCTCTTTCAAGTCAGAATTCGTCACAATTTGAAAGTTCCCTCTTCTAAACGTTAGGTAATAAAAGTACTTCAAGCAGTTTTCAGAGTAGAAGTAGAATTTCAAAGAAGAAATATTTCTGAATTATAATAGAAATTTTTTTTACATTGTTCGTTGCGAATTCATCGTTTTTTAGTTAGAAATTCAACTACTGGGTTAAAAGTTAAACTTTTATTAAAAATTAATTTATCTTTTTTTGATGAAAATTCAACTATATGGTTGAAAATTGATATTTTTGTGGAAAATTCATCTATTTTTGTAGACAATTAAATTTTATGGTTGACAATTCATCTTTTTGGCATAAAATTAAACTATTCCAGTTAAAGATTCATCATTTCAGTTGAAGATTCATCATTTTATTTGAAAATTCACCAGTTTGGTTGAAAATTAATTTCTTTAAACGAAAATTTAACTGTTCCATTCTGAGTTGAAAATTAAAATTTTCAAGATCGGAATTCCACAATTTGGATAAAAATTTGTCTTTTTAATTGAAAATTTAACTATTCCGATGAAAATTCATGTATTTCGTTAAAAAAATCGATTTTTTTGTTGGTAAAAAATTATCTTATTTTTCTTTGAAAGTTAATCTTCTTGCTTAAAAATTCTTCTTTTCGGTTAAAAATTGAAGTATTCCAGTCAAATATTTATTATTTTAGTTGAAAATTCATCTTTTAGGTTTGAAATAAAATTATTTGGTTGAAAGTTAAGCTCTTTTGTTAAAAATTAATTTTTTTTTAGTTGAAAATCCATCGTTTTAATTAAAAATTCATTTCTTTGGTTGAAAAATGAGCTGTTTGATTGAAAATTTGTTTTTTCTTTGGATGTTTTTCGGTTGAAAATATTCTTTTTCAATTGAAAATGTAACTATTAATCCAGTTGAATATTTCAAAATTTTAGTTCAAAATTCATGTCTTTGGTTGAACATTCATTTTTGACTAAAAATTTGATTATTCAATTTTTGGTTGAAAAATTATCTTTGTTAGTTGAAAATTCGTCTTTTTTGGTAGAAATTAATCTTCTTGGTTGAAAATTAATCTTTTTGCTCAAAAATTCAATTATTCTAGTTAATTATTCATCATTTCAGTTAAAAATTCATCTTTCTGGTTTAAAATTCAACTATTGCAGTTAAATATTTACAATTTTATTTGAAAATTCATCACTTTGTTTGAAAATGTAACTATTATTTTGAAAGTTAGTTTTTGTTGTTAAAAGTTAGTTTTTTTTGTTGTCGAAACTAATTTTTTTAACTGAAAATTTAACTTATTCTAATTGAAAATTCCATAGCTGTTGTTGAAAATTTATCTGTTTGGTTAAACATTAATTTTTTTAACTTGAAATTTAATTATTAAAGTTTTGGTTGACAATTTATCTTTTTTTAGTAAAAATTAATTTTTTGGTTTGAAAATTGAACTATTTCAGTTAAAGATTCATTGTTTTAGTTGAAAACTCTTATGTTTGGTTTACAAATAATTTTTTAAACTAAAAATGTTACTATTCCATTTTCGATTGAAAATTATTATTTTTTCAGTTCAAAATTTAACTATTTGGTTGAAAACTTGTCTTCTTTTATTAAAACTTCAAACCTTTCTTTAAAAGTTAATGTATTTGGTTGAAAAATTGTATTTTTGGGTAGAAAATTAATCTTTTTATTTAAAATGTAATCTTCTTTAAAAATTCGTCTTTTTGGTTGAAAATTCGAGTGTCCCAGTTAAATATTCATCATTTTAGTTGAAAATTTATCTTTTTGGTTTAAAATTTAACTATTCCAGATAAAGATTCATAATTTGATTTGAAAATTCATCACTTTGGTTGAAAATTGAACTATTTTATTGAAAATCCGTTTTTTTTTTGTTGAAAATTAATTTTTTCAACTGAAAGTTTAACTATTCCATTTTTTTGTAAAAAATTGATATTTTTTAGTGGAAAATTTAAGTCTTTTTTTCAAAATTCATTTATTTTGCAACGTTTTGCTCTGTTGTGTTAGAAGATGTTTAGAACGAACGTTATGAATTAAAATAAATGTTTGCGTTTTGCGGCAAATATGCATATGTTACTTTTAGTTGACCGGGAAAATTGAAAAACTTGACCGGGAAAAACCGGGAAATGACCGGGAATTTGAAATCGTCCGCCGAATCGCCACCCTGTTAATTCAATGCATTTTTTCATATTTTCACATTTTTTCCATATTTTAAAATTTTTGTCAATTCATTTGAATTTTTTTTAATGGACCTTGAATTTTTATGCATTTCATCGAATTCTTCTGGTTTCCCTTGAATTCCTCTAAATTTACTCAAATTCTACAGAAATAAATGGATTTTTTCGATTTTTAAAACTTTTTTCAATTCATTTGAATTTTTTTATTTTTTTTTTAGTTAGAAATTCTTAGGGTTTCAAAGATTTGAAGAGATTTTAAATTATTTTTTTAAATTCACCCTGAATTCTTTTAAATTCATTGGGATTCCCTTGAATTTTTTTATTTCACTTGAATTATTCTAAATTTACTCAATTATACCTAATTCAATGGATTTTTTTTTAATTTTTAAAAGTTTTTATTTAATTGATCCTGAAGTCTTTTAACCTCACTCAAACCACACTAAAAAAAATACGCGTAGTTTTTGTTTAAATTCGTAAATAATATTATGGAAAATTAAAAAAATAATGGGTTATCAAAGATTTGAAATTATTTTTTTGGAATTCACCCTGAATTCTTAAATTAAATTAAATTCTTTTAAAGCTTTCTGAACTCATTTCAAACTTACTCAATTCAATGAATTTTTTCATATTCTTGAATTGTTTTGAATTCTCTCTAAATTCATTCAAATTTTATTGTAATCAATGGAATTTCTTTGATTTCAAATTTTCAATTTCAAATTGTGCATTCAAAAAAGATCTACAAATCTGTTGCTAATCACTTTTTGATAGAACGCGTAGTTTTTGTTTAAATTCGTAAATAATAGTATGGAAAATTAAAAAAATTAATGGATTATCAAAGATTTGATGAGATTTGAAATTATTTTTTTGGAATTCACCCTGAATTCTTAAATTAAATTAAATTCTTTTAAAGCTTTCTGAACTCATTTCAAACTTACTGAATTCAATGAGTTTTTTCATATTCTTGAATTATTTTGAATTCTCTCTAAATTCACTCAAATTGTATTGTAATCAATGGAATTTCTTTGATTTCAAATTTGTTTTCCAATTCATTTAAATTATTTTGTAGTCATTAGTCACTTTTTTGGTTAGAAGTAAATGGGTTATCAAAGATTTGATGAGATTTGAAATTATTTTTTTGGAAGTTTCATTATTCATTTATTATTATTCTTAAGCATTTCATAAAATTCTTTTGAATTCCCTTGAATTTTTCTAGTCTCATTTCAAAGTTACTGAATTCGTAAAAGTTTCTTCATATTTTAAAATTGTTTTCAATTCATTATTTTTTTTAATTTACCTTGAATTTTGATGAATTTCATCGAATTTTTCTCGTTTATATTAAATTCCCCTAAATTCATTCCAATGTTACGGAAATCAATGGAATTTTTTTGAATTTTAAAATTGTTTCTAATTCATTCGAATTCGTTGGAATTCAACTTGAATTGTTTTGAAGTCTCATAAATTTATCCTGAATTTTTTACCCTTTGATGGCGAAAAAAGTACCCTATGAGCGTGACGAAAAGTACCCTTTGGTCCCTATATTTTATCCCATAGGGACTTTGAGGCCTGATAATGCGAAATATTTGAATGGCTCCGTACTGTGAAAAATTATACCTGGAAAAAACTTGAGAAACCTGGAATTTTCAGGGAATTTTCTTCCAGGATTTGAGTATAAACCCTGTACTTCCTCGTTTTTCTCCTCCTCTCTAACTAAATCAAATAAAATAAGAAAAAATTATCTTTTATTTTTCAGGAGCTGCTTAACAGTCTGAAGAAAGTTGCTGCAGGAATGCAGTTCCGTATTGCGGAGCCAAGATTTTACGAAATGGATTATGATCGATCCAGTTCGTATACAGAGGCCCTAGAAAGGATTATGAGTCAGACAAATCCACAAATGATCATGTGCATCGTGCCAAACAACGATCTTGATCGATACTCAGCAATCAAGAAGAAGTGTTGCGTCGACAGGCCCATTTTGTCGCAGGTTGTGCTCAGGAAGACTATTATGGCCAAAGGAAGGCCGAATTTGACCGCGGCGACCAAAATCGCCATTCAGATGAACACCAAACTTGGTGGTGCCCCATGGACCGTCGAAATACCTCAAGGCAATTTTATGGTCGCCGGGTTTGATGTCTGTCACGACAAAACCGTCAAAGGAAGAGATTTCGGTCAGTTCCTTTTAGATTCGGAAATTATTTTTATCTTGATTTTATTAATCAGGGTGCCTGGACCGGAAAAACGTTTTTTTTTCTCTGTTTTTGAAGAAATTTCTCCTTTTGCTTCCTCACAGAGGAAGCTTTGTAATGTTAACATTTTCCAAAAATTTTAAATTCATTTAATTAAACCTTCCTCAATTTAAAAATGTCTACAGGCCTCACAAACCGGTCCCTATATCCCCTATTGTACCCTATATTCAGTTAAGGTCCCTAAAGTACCCTATTTTCAAGATTTCGTCCCTATCGTACCCTATGTCACTTTTCTTTCAAGTAACTCGTTGGTTAATCACTATTCAATTCAGGACATATTTTTGAAGTGTCTTGAATTCTTTTTAAATATTTTTAATAGATCTTAATAATTTGAAAAGATTTTAAACTATTTTTTAAACTTCTAAGGCATTTTCAAGAGCTTTTATTTTTAAATATTTTAGGGAATTTAAAAAGATTAGAACATTGCGCACTAATTACCCTTTATTTAGAATAAAATCTACTAAGTAGAACTACTTTGTTACAATTTAACGATTTTGTAACATTTTTAAAATGATTTTTGAACTGAAAATTTAACTGTTCTATGTTTGGTTAAAAATTTATCTTCTGCAGTTGAAAATTCAACTATTTGGTTGAAAATCCATGTATTTTATTAAAAATTAATCTTTTTTGGCAGAAAATTACTCTTTTGGTTCAATTTTGGTTTAATTAGTTATATCATGTTTGTTTGAAGTTTAATCTTCTTCAGTTGAAAATTAAACTATTTTTTTTAAACTTCTGTATTTTGTTGAAGCTTTGTCTTTTGTGGTAGAATATTAATATTCTTGGTGACTAATTCATCTTTTTGGTTAAAAATTCAACTATTAGGTTAAAAATTCCATTAAAAATTAAAATATTTGGTTGAAAATTCATGTATTTTGCTAAAAATTATTCTTTTATTGAAAATTAATTTTTTTAAATAAAAATTTACCTACATTTGTTGTCGATTTTTTTTTTGATAGCCGATTAATCTTTTTGATAGAAAATTCATTTGTTTGGTTGAAAATTTAACTCTTCGGTTGAAAATTTATTTTATTTGCTTAAAAGCTTATTTGTCTGACTAAAAATTAAATTATTCTTTTTTTTGTTGAAAATTTCATTAAAAATTAAAGTATTTTGTTGAAAATCCGTATGTTTTGTTAAAAATTAGTCTTTTTTGATAGAAAATTAGTTGTTTTTGTATTGAAAATTAATTTTTTTAACTAAAAATTTAACTATTCCATTTTTCGTCGACATTTTTTTTGAAAGACATTTAATCTTTTTGGTTGAAAATTCATCCTTTTTAGTTGAAAGTTCATCTGTTTTGTAGAAAAGTTGTCTTTTTTGTTAGCAATATAACCTTTTTGATTGAAAATTCAATTATTAGGTTGAAAACTCCTTAAAAAATTAAAATATTTGATTGAAAATTCATGTATTTTGCTAAAAATTATTCTTTTTTGCTAGGATATTAGTTTCTATTGAAAATTAATTTTTCTTTCATTGAAAATTAGTTTTTTGATTGAAAATTAATTTTTTATACTAAAAATTTAACTAAATTTTTGTCGATTTTTTTTTATAGACATTTAATCTTTTTGATAGAAAATTCATTTGTTTGGTTGAAAATTTAACTATTCGGTTGAAAATTTATTTTATTTGCTCAAAAACTTACTTGTCTGACTAAAAATTAAATTATTCTATTTTTTGTTGAAAAATGATCTTTTTCATTTGAAAATTTCATTAAAAATTAAAGTATTTTGTTGAAAATCCGTATGTTTTGTTAAAAATTATTCTTTTTTGGTAGAAAATTAGTTTTTTTTTATTGAAAATTAATTTTTTTTACTAAAAATTTAACTATTCCATTTGTGTCGACATTTTTTTTGAAAGACATTTAATCTTTTTGGTTGAAAATTCATCCTTTTTAGTTGAAAGTTCATCTGTTTTTAAAAAAGTTGTCTTTTTTGTCAGCAATATAACCTTTTTGGTTGAAAATTCAATTATTAGGTTGAAAATTCCTTAAAAATTAAAATATTTTGTTTAAAATTCCGCGTATTTTGTTGAAAATTATTCTTTTTTGCTCGAAAATTAATTTTTTTGGTTGAAATTTCATTTCTTTGGTTGAAAATAGGTTTTTTTATTGAGAATTAATTTTTTTAACTTTAATTTTCGTCGAAATTTTTTTTTACGGACATTTTATCTTTGTAGTTGGAAATTCATCTATTTTGTTGAAATTTTGTCTTTTTTTGGTAGCAAATTACCTTTTTGGTTGAAAATTGAACTATTTGGTTAAAAATTTATTTTTATGATTGAAACTGCATCATTTTAGTTAAAATGTCTTGTTGACAATGAATTTTTTTATCAATAATGTAGCTATTTTATTTTTTCTAGAAAATTGATCTTTTTCAGATAAAAATTCACTTATTTTTTGGAAACTCGTAATTCCCTGAAATTTTTTTATTTATTTCAATAGTTTGAAGGGATTTCAAAGACTTTGAAATATTTTAGGGTATTTTAAGATTCCAAGGCATTTTCAAGAGAAATAATTTGAAGGGATTTCCAAGGGTTTTAATAATTTTAAGGGATTTTAATATTTTAATGGATTTCAAAGAATCTATTCACACGAAGTGAGGAATTTCGTAATGTTTCAAAGATTTGAAGAGATTATCAAATATCTTTTGCAATTCATTTGGAATTTGCCCTGAATTCTTAATAATTAATCCTGAATTCTTTTGGATTCTTCTAAATTCACTCAATTTTACTCAATTCAGTGGATTCTTAAAAAGTTTTTGTTTAATTCATCTTGAAGTCTCTAAAACTCACCTTAAATTCTTAAGCATTTCATCAAATTCTTTTAAATCCTCTTTAATTTTTTCTAAACTGATTTCAAACTTACTCAATTCAATTAATTTTTTCATATTTTTTAATTGTTTTGAATTCACTTGATTGCTTTCTAAATTTTATTTTTTGGAATTTACCCTGAATTCTTTTAAATTCTTTGGAATTCTCTTGACATTTTTTAGTTCACTTGAATTTTACTAAATTAACTCAAAGTTCAATAAAAAACTAAAAAAAAAAAATAATATTATTATTGTTATATATAATATAATAATATAATATAAATTTAATATAATAAATAAAAATAAATAAAAAACTTGAATAAAACTCAAATAAACAAAAATTAATTTAATTCAATGGATTTTTAAAAAATTTTTAAAAGATTTCATTTAATTGATCCTGAAGTATTTTAACCTCACCTAGAATTCTTAGGCATTTCATCAAATTCTTTTAAATTCTTTTTAAGCTTTCTGAACTCATTTCAAACTTACTCAATTCAATGAATTTTTTCATATTCTTGAATTGTTTTGAATTCTCTCTAAATTCACTCAAATTTCATTGTAATCAATGGAATTTCTTTGATTTCAAATTTGTTTTCCAATTCATTTAAATTATTTTGTAGTCATTAGTCACTTTATTGGTTAGAAATTAATGGGTTATCAAAGATTTGATGAGATTTGAAATTAGTTTTTTGGAATTCACCCTGAATTCTTATTAATTTACCCTGAATTATTTTAAATTGTTTGGAATTCTCTTGAATTTTTGTAATTCACTTAAATTCTTCTAAATTTACTCAATTCTACCTAATCAGTGGATTTTGTTGAATTTTTAAAAGTTTTTATTTAATTGGTCCTGAAGTTTTTTAACATCGCCTTGAATTCTTAGGCATTTGTCTTTGTATTTAAAAAATTGTTTGTATTATTTTGTATTTTTTGTAAATTTCCAGTTTTAAATTGATCAAAATGAAAATCTTAGTTAAAAATGAACTTTCTGGTTGCAAATTCATCTTTTTGGGTTTAAAAGACATCTGTTTTCTAAAATATTCTTTTTTTTTAACTTGAAAACCCTTTCGTTCAAAAATCATCTCTTTTAGTAAAAAATTAATCTTTCGATTAAAAATTTCACTATTTCGTTAAAATGCAAAATATTTCGTTTTATATTAAATTCAATGGTCTGAAATTAATTTGTTTGTTGTTGAAAATTTATCTTTTTTAGTTAAAAATTCAACTAATTAGTGTAAACCTATTCTTTTTCAGTGGAAAATTCAAATATTTTGTAAAAAATTCATTTTTTTGGTTCAAGATTCGTCTTTTTTGGTTGAAAATTTATCTGTTTTGTTGAAGATTCGTTTTTTAGGAAAAGAACTTCGTCCTTTTGGATTGAAAATTCAACTATTTGGTTGAAAATGCAACCGTTTTTGGTTAAGGTTTAATTTTTTATATTTGAAAGTTCTACCATTTGGTTGAAAATTCATCTTTGTAGGTTGAAAATTCAACTGTTTTATTAAAAATTTAAGTATTTGGTTCAAAATTGAATTATTTTGTTGAAAATTCAACTATTTTGTCAAAAAGGTTTTGGTTAAACTTTAATTTTTTTTTTAATTTAATTATTTTGTTCAGAGTTCAACTGTTTTGTTGAAAATTAATTTTTTTTTTTAGAAAATTCGTCCTTTTTGATTGAAAATTCATCTTTTTTGATAGAAAAGTTTTTGGTTGAAACTTAATTTTTCGGTTAAAATTTCATCTGTTTTCTAAAGGAAATCGTATTTTTGTCTTAAAGATTCAACTATTTGGTTATAAATGCAACTATTTTTGTTTGAGGTTTAATCTTTTTGTTTCAAAATTCGATTATTTTGTTGAAAATTGGTCTGTTTTGCTTAAAAGTTAAACTATTTTGTTGTGAAGACAAATGTTTGGTCTAAGATTAATTGTTTTTTATTTGAAAATTCAACTATCTGGTTGAAAACCTATCTTTCTTAGTTGAAAATGAACTTTTTGGTTGGAAATTCATCTTTGCGGGTTTAAAAGACAACTGTTTTCTGAAATATTCTTTTTTTTTAACTTGAAAATACGACAAGACCGTCAAAGGAAGAGATTTCGGTCAGTTCCTTTTAGATTCGGAAATTATTTTTATGTTGATTTTATTATACAGGGTGGCCGCTGGACCGGAAAAACATTTTTTTTCTGTTTTCAAGAAACTTCCCCTTTTTCTCGTTTTTCCGCTTACATATTGATAGAACCCAATAAGAAAATCTAATTATTTTTCGCTGAAAGTTCTTTCTTTTGGGTTGAAAAGACTACTATCGTACTTTTCATTCATATTTGGTTTAAAATTAATTTATTTTGTTGAAAATTTAATTGATTATTTTAATTAATTATAAAATTGATAATTGAACATTCATCTTTTTTGCTGGAAACATTTGTCAAGTAGTGTTATTGTACTTTTAATCTTTTTTTTTGGTCGAAAAGTCAATTATTATAGTTTTGGTTCAGAATTCACATCTTTTGATTAAAAACTACTTTATTTGGTTTAAAATTTAATTACAGGGTGTCTACCATATCTGGAAAACCTGGAATTGTCAGTGATTTTTTTTTATAGTTAGGGAATTTTTTCGAGAGCGTGCTTATTTTTTTTTTTAAATTGCAATATTCATTTTAATTAATTTTTTCTGAAAAAAATCTCCTTTCAATCCGCTGGAAATCGAACCTCAAAACTTCCGATTGCCGGTCGGGTGCTGAAAAGACGTTACAAATTTTGTGTTATTCTCTGATCATAATACAGATTTCTTGAAAAATTTAACTTTTACCATCTAGCAAAATAATGCTTGTATTTTCTGAAAAAAGTTTCTTCTCTCGATCTCTCTAGTAGCTTAATGTTTTTCCCTTCTTTTCCCTTCTCTTCTTCCTCTTCCCTTCCACTTCCTTTTCTTCTTCCACTTCTTCCTCCTCGTCCACTACTTCCTCCTTCTCCTCTGTCTCCTTCTCTTTCTACCTCCCTTCCTTATCCTCCTCATCCCTGTCCTCTTCTGCTTCCTTTTCTTTTTCCTCTTCCCCGCCCCTTAATCTTTTCCTCTTCCACTTCTTCCTCTTCTACGACTTCCTCCTTCTTACCGCTCTTGGGCTACTTCCTTTTCTTCTTCCTCTTACTCCTCTTCCCGGTTGCCCTCCTCTTCCACTACTTTCTGCTCCTCCTCTATCTCCTTCTCTTTCTATCTCCCTTCCTTATCCTCCTCATGTTCCTCGTCCCTGTCCTCTTCTACTTCCTTTTCTTCTTCTTCATCCTCCTCTTCTTCCCCGTTCCCTTCCACTTCCTTTTCTTCTTCCACTTCTTCCTCCTCTTCCACTACCTTCTTTCACTGCCTTCTCCTCCTCTATGACGTTTTCCCCCTCTCCTACCTTATCCTCCTCCTCCCCTTCCTTATCCTCCTCTTCCTCATCTCTATCCTCTTCCTTTTCTTCTTCCTGTCCATCATCTTTCTCTTCCCCGCTCCCTTCCTTTTAACTTCATTTTCTTCTTCCTCTTCCCCGCCCCTTCCTCTACCACTACTTCCTTTATCTCCTCTTCCTCCTTTCCTTCCTTATCGCCTGTCTCATCCCTGTCCTTTTCTACTTCTTTTTCTTCTTCCTCTCCATCCTCCTCTTCCACTTCCTTTTCTTCTTTCACTTCCTCCTACTCTTCCCCGTCCCCTTCCTCTTACACTTCTCGATCCTCTTTCTCCTCCTCATTCCCCTCCTTCTATTCCTCCTCTACCTCGCCCCTTCCTTTTCCACTTCCTTTTCTTCCTCCACTTCCTCATATTCCACTACTTCCTCCTTATTATCTTCCTCCCCTTTCTTTTCCTCCTCCACTTCCTTTTCTTCTACTTCCTCATTCTCCGCTTCCTTCTATAGCTCCTCATCTTCCTCCTCCCCTTCCTTATCCTCCGCCTATTCCTCGCCCCTGTCCTCTTCTACTTCCTTTTCTTCCTCTCCATTCTCCTCTTTCCCGTTCCCTTCCTCTTCCACTCCTTCCTCCTCTTCCACTACTTTCTCCTTCTCTATCTTCTTCCCCGTCTTAGTCTACTTCCTTTTCTCCTTCCTCTTACTCCTCTTCCCGGTTCCCTTCCTCTTCAACTTTCTTTTCTTCTTCCACTTCTTCCTCCTCTTCCACTCATGCTTTTTCTCAACGTCTTCCTCGTCCTCTTCCTTCTCTTCCACCGCTTCGCTCTTTTCCTCCTCTCCGTGCTCTTGCTTTTTCTCCTTCCACTTGCTCCTCCTCTTCCTCCCCGTCCCCTTCCACTTCTTCCTCCTTTTCTCCGCCCCCTTCCACTTTTTCTGCCTCGTCTTCATCCTCTTCCCCGTCCCCTTCCTCTTCGACTTCCTTTTCTTCTCCCACTTCTTGCTCCTCTTCCATTACTTCCTCTTTCTTCTCCTCCCCTTTCTTATCCTCTTCCCTGTTCTAGGCTAGTTCCGTTTCTTCTTCCTCTTACACTCTTCCACTTCCTTTTTTTCTTCCACTATTTCCCCTTCTTTGTTCTCTTTCTCCTCTTTCTGCTTCCACTTCTTGCTCCTCTTCCTCCTTCCACTTCTTAATCCTCCCCTTCCTCCTTCCACTTCTTACTCTTCTTTCTCCTTCCACTTCTTACTCCTCCTCATTCTCCTTCCACTTCTTCCTCCTCTTCGTTCTCTTCCTCCTCCTCTCCCACTACTTCCTCCTTCTCCTATATCTTTTCTTCCTCCCCTTCCTTATCCCCTTCCTTTTCCACTTCATTTTCTTCTTCCACTTCTTCCACTTCTTTCTCTTCTTCCACTTCATTATCTTCCTTCCCCGTCCCCTTTCCCTTCCACTTCCTTATATTCCACTTCTTCCTCCTCTTAATTTCCTTCCTCTTCTTCGTTTTCTTCCTCGTATTTTTCCTTCCACTTCTTGCTCCTCCTCTTTTTCCTTCTCTTCCTCC
>CAKNYM010046109.1:41903-52948 GCA_932195095.1 Andricus curvator
AAAATTCGTCTTTTGGTAGAAAACTAATCTTTTTGGTTGAAAATTCACGTTCGTAACTCAAAATTTCAGCTATTTGGTTGAAAACTCTTATTTTGGTTTGATTTCAACAGGTTAAAAATTTTGTTTTTTAAATTAATTTTTAAAAATTAAAGTTTAGCAGTTCCAATTTTTTTTGTGTTGAAAATTAATTTTTTAATTTGAAAATTTAGCGTTTCCATTTTTGGTTGAAATTTATCTTTGTAGTTTAAAATTTCAGCTATATGATTAAAAAATCGTCTAAATATTAAAACGTTAAAAAATCGTTTTTTTGGTTCAAAATTAATTTTTTGAACTAAAAATTTAGCGGTTTCGTTTTTTGTTTAAAGTTGATATTTTTAAGTTGAAAATTGAACTATTTGTGTGAAAATTCATGTATTTTATCGAAAATTCCTCTTTTGTTAGAAAAATAATCTTTAGATTATTTAATTATGTTATATTAATATAATTCATTATCATATGATATAATTTATTAATTAAATTAATAAAAAGTAGTAAATAAGCTAAAACGGGGTGAAAAATTAATTATTTCGGATTTTCAATATCATTTTCAAAACTGGATCATCGGGGAAAATTATACATATATAACATTTAATAACATAATAATATTTTATACAAAAATAGACGGCCCCTTATCTAAAAAATAAACGCATTTAAAAAAACTGAAAATAGTATCAAATGCTTTTATTCATATTGTACATATAATAGTTAACAAATCTTTAAAAAAATCACAAAAAGCAATACACAGCGAAAATATTGCAACTCTTAACCTGCTTGCTAATTTCCAATTATTTTCATTAAAATTAAATAATTATCCAAATTATTCTCAGTCAAGAACTAAAATCGAGAACAATCCGACAGAGAATAAAACTCTAGTCGACTTTGGTAATTTTTGGGTAAGTTTAATCCTAATTAATTACGAGTATCTAATTTATAGTTAGCTTTGTGCCCATTAACAAAATCAATCTTCTTGGTTTTCTCTTTATCACTTTATGCGAAGTTCATACTTCTTTTAGTTTATAGAATCTCATAATGGAAAAACGTTACTTATAGACAGATCTTTAAAAAAGTCGTAAAAAATATAATTTGAGTAGTTCTGATAGTTTCGAAAAATAAGTCTCGAGTTTTCTTACGAATTCTCGACATCGTCTGCTGCGGTGTTGACGATTCTTTCTTGATCCTGCGGAGGTGGTCGGTGTCGAAAAAGTCGGGCTATACATTTTCTGGCCAGTTGGGGAATAACTACGTCGTTGTAGAGACACATTCCAGTAATCAGGAAAGCGAAACCGAAAAGCTGAAATAAGGTACAAGATCAATTACTTCGAATTTTTAATATTAATATATTTAATATTAATTTTTAATTAATTATTTAATTAATATCAGGCCTCACAGTCCCTATGGGATAAAATATAGGGACCGAAGGGTACTTTTTGTCACGCTTATATGGTACTTTTTTCGCGCTCAAAGGGTAAAAAATTCAGAATAAATTCGTAATACTTCAAAACACTTCAAGTTAAATTCCAAAGAATTCAAATGAATCGGAAAAATTGTATTATTAAAAAAAATTCCATTGATTTCCGTAAAATTGGAATGAATTTAGAAGAATTTAAGGTAAAAGAGAAGAATTCGATGAAATACATAAAAATTCACGATGAGGTTAAAAGAATTTAGGACCAATTAAATAACAACTTGAAAAAATTCGAAAAAATGAATTGAATTAAATAGAATTGCATGAATTTAGAAGAATTCAAGTAGATTAAAAAAATTCAAGATCCCAAAGAATTTAAACGAATTGAAGGTGAATTTAAAAAAAAATCAAATCTTTGATACCCTCCTAATTTCTAACCAAAGAAGTGACTGATGACTACAAAACAATTCAAGTTAAAGTCAAATTAATTGGAAACAAATTGAAAAATTGAAAAAATTCCATTGATTACAATAAAATTGAGAGAAATTTAAGGGAAATAAGAAGAGTTCGACGAAATTCATTTAAAAAATCAAGCTTAATTTAAAAACCAATCAAGTGAATTAAAAACAATTCAAAAATATGAAAAAATGAAGTTTTTAAAAACTTCAAGATGAATAAAACAAAAACTTTTGACAAATTTACTGAATTGAGTAAAATTGTGTGAATTTAAAAGAATTCAAAAGGATTTAAAAAAATTCAGTATAAATTAATAAGAATTCAGGTCGAATTCCAAATGAATTGCAAAACATATTTGAAAATCTCTTGAAATCTTTGAAACCCTACGAATTCCCTCACTTCTTGTGAATAAATTCTTTGAAATTCATTAAAATATCATAAAATACCGTGAAGTTTTATGAAATTTGATATTTCCAGAAAGCCTGGAAAATTTACTAAAATACCTTGAGAGCCCTTAAACCCCCATAAAACTTTGCAATATTTTTAAATATCCTATAACCTTACAGGTCCTGTAAAATCCTTCCATATTTTCCGAAATTCTTTAAAACTGCATGCAAATTTGTTTAAATCCCTTAAAATTTTTAAAACACAGAAATCCCTTGGAATCTTTTAAAACACCTCAAATATTTAAAATTCTTTCAAATCCCTTCAAACTATTGAAATAAATAAATAAAAGTTCTGGGAATCTTTTAAAATTTCCTAAAATATTTCAAATCCTTTGATATTTTTTGAAAACCCTCGAAACTTTTTAAAGCTCTTGAAAATGCCTGGGAATCTTTTACAATACCGTCAAATATTTCCAATCCTTTGAAATGCATTAAATTACTGAAATCCATTAAAACTTTATTTGTAATCTTTTAAAATGAACTAAAATATTGAAAATCTTTTTACATTTTTAAAGATCTTGAAAATGCATACATAATATACTATTCAAATATTTCATATCCTTTGATCATTTGATCCTCAGGATCGATTCAATGAAAACTTTTTAAAATTCAAAAAAATCCATTGAATTAAGTAGAATTGAGTACATTTAGAAGAAGTGAAGAGAATTCATAAAATTTCAAAGAATTTAGGATAAATTAGTAAGAATTCAGGGTGAATTCAAAATCTCTTCAAATCTTCAAAACCCCACAAAATACCTCACTTCTCGTGAATAAGTTCTTTAAAATCCCTTACAATATTATAAAATCCCTTAAAATAATTCTTGAAATCCTCGGAAACCTGATAAAATAACGTGAAATCTTTTGAAATATCTTGAAACCTTATAAGTCCTGTAAAATCATTCCATATCTTCTGAAATTCTAGAAAATTCTGTATCCTAAAACATTCCAAACGCTTTGAAATCCCTTCAAATTAATGAAATTAATAAAAAATTTCCTAAAATATTTCAAATTAAAAGCTCTTGAAAATGCCTTAAAAGTTTTAAAAATACACTAAAATCATTAAATTCCCTTCAAATTATTGAAATCTATTAAAAATTTGTCGGAATCTTTAAAAATACCCTGAAATGTTTCAAAATAATTCAAGACAATTCAGAAATAGGTATAGAACTGAATTGAATAGTGATTAACCCATAAGTTAATTTATTGGAAGAAAAGTGTCTAATGTGATAATTTCATTTAAAAAAGTGATTTGAGAAAAAAGTGACAAATAGTGACTGGGTGGCAGCCCTGATTATTTTTTACAGTTAATTCTTACAGAAATTTCCTGATTTTTGCTATTTTTTTTAAATGCCTGACTCTTGGAAGCTTTGATCGTATTATAAATTTTTTTTTGAGTTCCATTATGGGCTGCAAATAGGGTACCATAGGGACCAAATCTTGAAAATACGGTACTTTTTTTACTTTACTTTTTTGTAAAAAAATTCAACTATTCTAGTTGAAGATTCATCATTTTAGTTGAAAATTCATCAGTTTGTTTGAAAATTAATTTCTTCAACTGAAAATTTAACTGTTCCATTTTTTATTGAAAATTCAACTATTTCGTTGAAAATCCACATGATTTGTTAAAAATCGATTTTTTTGGTGGAAAATTATCTTTTTCTTTAAAAGTTAATCTTCTTGTTTAAAAATTCTTCTTTTCTATTAAAAATTAAAGTATATCAATTAAATATTTATTATTTTTAGTTGAAAATTCATCTTTTAGGTTGGAAATAAAATTACTTGGTTGAAAGTTAAACTCTTTTCTTCAAAATTAATTTTTTTGGTTGAAGATTGATCATTTTAATTAAAAATTAATTTATTTGGTTGAAAAATGAGCTATTTGATTGAAAACTTCTTTTTTCTTTGGATGAAAAGGAATTTTTTTGTCGAAAAGTTAACTATTTTTTGAAAAATAGTTTCTTTTTTGGTTCAAAATTATTACTTATTTGAACTGAAAATATAACTATTATTCCAGTCGAATATTTCATAATTTTAGTAAAAAATGTATCTCTTTGGTTGAACATTCATTTTCTGACTAAAAATTTAATTATTCAATTTTTGGTTGAAAAATGATCTTTTTTAATTGAAAATTCATCTCTGGTCAAAAATTCAATTATTCTGGTTAAAGACTCATCATTTTAGTTGAAAATTCATCTTTCGGGTTCATAGTTTAACTACTCCAGATAAAGATTTACAATTTTAGTTGAGAATTCATCACTTTGTTTGGAAATGTAATTATTTTTTTGAGTTAGTTTTTTTTTCGTTGAAATTTAGTTTTTTTGTAGAAAGTAATTTTTTTAACTGGAAATGTAACTTATTCCAATTGAATATTCCATAGTTTTAGTTAAATATTCATCTGTTGGGTTTAACATTAACTTTTTTAACCTAAAATTTAATTATCCAAGTTTTCGTTAACAATTTATCTTTTTTAGTAAAAATTATTTTTTTTTTGAAAATTCAACTATTTCAGTTAAAGATTCATTGTTTTAGTTGAAAACTGATCTTTTTGGTTTCAAATTCAACTATTCCAGTTGAAGATTCATTATTTTAGTTGAAAATTCATCAATTTGGTTGAAAATTCATTCCTTCAGCGGAAAATTTGAATGTCCATTTTTGGTTGAAATTGATCCTTTCTTGTTCAAAATACAACAATTTGGATGAAAATTTGTCTTTTTTAATTGAAAATTCAACTCTTTCGTTGAAAATCCACATATATGATTAAAAACCGATTTTTTTGGTTGAAAATGATCTTTTTCTTTGCAAATTAATCTTCTTTTTTAAAAATTCTTCTTTTCGGTTAAAAATTCAAGCATCACAGTTAAATATTTATTATTTTAGTTGAAAATTCATCTTTTAGGTTGGAAATAAAATTACTTCGTGAAAAGTTAAACTATTTTGTTAAAAATTAATTTTTGTTGTTGAAGATTCATCGTTTTAATTAAAAATTAATTTCTTTGGTCGAAATATGAGCTATTTGATTGAAAACTTTTTTTTTATTTGGATGGAAAGAAATTTTATTTGAACTGAAAATTTAACTATTATTTCAGTTGAATATTCCATAATTTAAGTTAAAAATGTATCTTTTTGGTTTAACATTCATTTTTATACTAAAAATTTATTATTCAATTTTTCGTTGAAAAATGATTTTTTTAGTTGAAAATTCATATGTTTTGATAGAAATTAATCTTCTGGGCTGAAAATTCATCTATTTGGTCAAAAATTCAACTATTCCAGTTAAAGATTTATCATTTTAGATACAAAATATCACTTTGTTTGGAAATGAAACTATTTTTTTAAAAATTGTTTTTCTTTCGGTTGAAAATGATTTTTTTAAATCTGAAAATGTAAATATTCCAATTGAAATTGTTAAAAATTCAACTATTTGATTTAAAGATTCATCATTTTAGTTGAAAATTCATCTTTCTGGTTGAAATTTGTCTTTTTTTGGTAGAAATTAATCTTCTTGGTTGAAAATTAATCTTTTTGATCAAAAATTCAATTCACCACTTTGTTTGAAAATGTAACTATTTTTCTGAAAATTAGTTGTTTTTTTGTTGAAAGTTAGTTTTTCTTCTTGAAAGTAATTTTTTAACTGAAAATTAAACTTTTTTCAATTGAAAATTCCATAGTTGTAGTTGAAAATTCATCTGTTTGGTTAAACATTAAATTTTTTAATATGAAATTTAATTATTTAAGTTTTGGTTGACAATTTATCTTTTTTAGTCAAAATTAATTTTTTTGTTTGAAAATTCGACTATTTCAGTTTAAGATTCATTGTTTTAGTTGAAAACTCTAATGTTTGGTTTAAAATTAATTTTTTGAACTAAAAATGTTACTATTCCATTTTCGGTTGAAAATTATTTTTTTTTTAGTTCAAAATTCAACTATTTCGTTAAAACTCCAAGTATTTTGTTGAAAAATTGTATTTTTTGTTAGAAAATTAATCTTTTTGTTTAAAAATTAGTCTTTTTGGTTGAGAATTCAAGTGTTCCAGTTAAATATTCATCATTTTAGTTGAAAATTCATCTTTTTTGTTTAAAATTTAACTATTCCAGTTGAAGATTCATAATTTTCTTAAGTCTTTAACTGGAATAGTTTAATTTTAAGTTGAAAATAAATTTTCAACCAAAAGAACGAATTTTAAACAAAATAGTTAAATTTTCAACCCAAGAGATGAATTTTAAATTAAAATGTCGAAATTTCAAATAAATAGTTAAATTTTCAACCAAAATCATGAATTTTCAAGAATAGTATATTTTTAATTTGAAAAATTACTTTTTTACACAAAAAAAAAGAATTTTCAACAAAATAGATTAACTTTCAACCAAAGACATGAATTTTCAACTAAAATTAAGAATAATGTTTAAGAAAGGAGTTGTATCGACCCTCAGTAAAAATAATATTTGGATGTTGATGGTGAAATTGGCTTTAGGGTCACAAAAAATAGAAATCAATTTATCATTGAGTCAGAGGTTCCGGCAATTTGTAAGGTGAGTTTCTCCTCCTATTGATGAGAGCGACAAATTTGGATAATTTCTGTATAAAATAAAAAAAATTTTAATTTGTAATATTCCATGTCCAAATAACTTTAGGTTTTGTTTATAAAAAAAAAAATTTTTTGTCTTCATTTACATTTCTATAACAATTAATTCTTTGATCAACGCAAATAATTTTCTTGTGTTCATGTACATCTCCAAAAAATTAATTTTTGCTATAAAATTTGTTTTGTTTTGTTTACTATTAAATTATATCCATCCACGAATCAACAAACATTTTTTGTGCCATATTTCACAAATAAATCACTGATGAGGGCCCATAATCGAGGCCGAAACGTCTGACTCAATGATAAATTGATTTCTATTTTTTGTGACCATAAAGCCAATTTCACCATCAACATCCTAATATTATTAAAATTAAGAATTTTCAACCAAAAACATGAATTTTAAATTAAAATGAAGAAATTTCAAACCAATAGTTGAATTTTTAATCCAAATCATGAATTTTCAAGATACATTTTTAATTAAAAAAATTACTTTTTTACCGCCCAAAAAAAAGCATTTTCAACAAAATAGTCAAATTTGCAACCAAAGAGATCAATTTTCAACTAAAATTAATAATTTTCAACCAATGACACGAATTTCTTACCAAAAAAACGAATTTTCAACTAAAAAAGATAAATTTTCAAATAAAATTTGAGTGTGTAAATTTTCAGTTCAAAAAATTGATTTTCAACAAAAGAGATGAACTTAGAATTAAAATGATGAATCTTTAATTAGAATAGTTCAATTTTGAGTTAAAAAATAAATTTTCAGTCAAAAAACAACGAATTTCCAACAAAATAGTTAAATTTGCAACAAAAGAGATGACTTTTCAGTTAAAATAAAGAATTTTCAACCAAAAACATGAATTTTTAACCAAAAAGATTAATTTTCTACGGAAAAACACGAATTTTCAACAAAATACAAGAATTTTCAATTAAAAAAGATAAGTTTCCAACCAAAAATTTAGTGTGTAAATTTTTAGTTAAAAAAATTTATGTTCAACCTAAGAGATACATTTTCAAATAAAATGAATGTTCAAGTAGAATATATCCAATATTATAAACAATTAAACACGATTTTTCAACAAAATAATGAATTTTAAAATAAAAGGAAGAACTTTCAAACAAATAGTTAAATTTTCAACTGAGAAAGATCTATTTTTAATTAAAAGTGAAAAAGTTAGATTTTTAATTTGCAAAATTCATTTTAACCCCCCCCCCCCACCCCTCTCCACCAAACGATTTTCAATTTTTCAAAATCAAGAATCTTCAACCAGAAAAACTGCATTTTTAACGAAGCAGTTCAATTTTTAATCCAGTATGAATTAAAACCGTAATGAATAAGAAAATTTTAGTTTAAAGCCTCTAATATTAAAAAAAACAGAATTATCAAGATTTTTTAAATCCCTTCAAGATTCTGAAAATTTAATTCAAATCTAAACAATTTTTTAAATGAAAGGGGAATTCATGAAAATTAAACCATTTTTCGGTTGGAAAAGGGGCAAATTAACGAAAAAGTAAACAATTTTTCGACTTGAAAGAGGACACATTTAAAAAGTAAACAATTTTCCGATTTAAAAAAATAATCTGCACAATCTTTTTCAAATTTAAAGCCTAAATAATTCAAATTTTGATCATTTAAGTCCTTGTAAATTCCATAATTTAAAATGTAAATATAAAAAATTTACCAGTTTGAAATTAAAAACTTTAACAGTTGAGGAATTTTGAATTAGCATAAAAAATTACCTGTAAGTAGTGAAATTCCTGCCACATAAAAGCGAGAGAAAATGCCCAAATGACTAAAGTCCTAACGCTGTCTAAAATCATTCTCGTTGTGGCGCTCAATTCTTTGGTAACGCTGATGCCAGCAAAATTAAAGAACGCGATGCTGAACATAATACCTGAAAATAAATTATTACATTTTTAAAATTAAAATGAAGAATTTTCAAACAAATAGTTGAATTTTTAAACAAAATCATGAATTTTTCAAGAAGATAAATTTGTTATTTAAAAAATTACTTTTTTACTACAAAAAAAACGAATTTCCAACAAAATAGTTTTTAAAAAATCCAGCGGATTACCAGAGTTGTTTCAACTAACTACTTTAATAATTTAACAATAATTTACGAAATGTAAATAATAATTAATTAATTTTATTATTATTAATTTATTCAATTTAATTAATAATTAATTAATAGAATAAGTAAACAATAATTTACAGGCCTTGGACTCACCACACTATTTACACCATTTTACACTTTTTTTTAACGATGACACTATTTTTCTACTATTTCGAAAAAAATGACACTAAAGATACTATTTTCTCACAATTGTTGTTGTCAAAATTTTCTACCAAATAGATACATTTTCAACCAAAAAGATGAATTCTCAAAAAATTACATCAATTTTCTACCAAATTTTTGAATTTTTTAGTCCAACAGACAAATTCTCTACAAAAAAGTTAAATATTTAACCTAAAAATACTACTTTTTACTAAGAAATGTAACAGTTGATATTTAAACCAAATTTTTTTATATTATTTCAACAAAATGCTTATAACCTTAACTAAAACAGATTAATCTTCAACTCTACAGTGGCATCTTTAACGAAAAAAATGTTTTCTAACCAAAAAGATTAAAATACATATATTTACTACCAAAAAGTTAAATTTTAAACAAAGAGGATTGATTTTTTGTGACAAAGACGATTTTTTTTAATACATGGATTTTCAACTAAAAAAGATAAATTGTCAACAAAAAATCGAATAGTTCAATTTTCACTTAAAAAATAATTTGCAATAAAAAGAACACGTATTTTCTACATGACTCTTGAATTTTCAAGCCAAAGAGACGAATTCTCTACAAAAAAGTTGCATTTTCAACTTGGAAATACTAATTTTCAACAAAAAAGTAATTGTTGATACTTAAACCAGAAAAAATTTAAATTTTAAATAAAAAACAGTTTAATATAACCAAAAACAAATAATTTTCAACAAAATACTTGAACCCACAACTAAAATAGATTAATTTTCAACCTTACAAAATTTGCATTTAAAAAAAAAATGATTTTCTACTATAAAATACAAATTGTGAATAGAATACATATACTTTTCTGCCAAATAGTTAAACTTTAAATCAACAAGTTCAATTTTCTATAAAAAAGACGATTTTTTAAAGAAAATACATGAATTTTCAATCAAATACTTGAATTTTCGATTAAAAAAGATCACTTTTCATCCAAAAATCGAATAGTTAAATTTTCAGTTACAAAAATGAATTTTTAATAAAAACAAAACTAATTTTCTACAAAACTGTTGAATTTTCAAGTCACAGAGACGAATTATTTACAAAAAAGTTGAATTTTCAACCTGAAAATACTAATTTTCAAAAAAAAAAATCTGCCCGCTTCGCGGGCACATTCTCATAGCGCGCTTCGCGCGCGGCTCGCTTCGCTCGCAAGTTTCAGCGCGCCTAGGGCGCGCACCTGTTGGATCTCGCGCTTCGCGCTCGATTGGGTATTCATCTCGCGCTTCGCGCTTCGCGCTCGATATTGTATTCACCTCGCGCTGCGCGCTCGGACACATTTGTCGTCTAGGTTTTCACACTTCGTGTCCTCGCTAGTGCACGCTTCGCGGGCTATTACTCTCTTAAAGCTTCATCGTTATGACCTGCTTTTGGTTTAATTATGTCAGTTTTACATGAAAAGAAGAACTAATTTACTTAAGGTTCTATCGACCTTAAGGAACACATTCTCATCACGACACTCGCGCTTCGCGCTCGATATTTCGTTTGATCATCATGTGAACCTCGCGCTTCACGCTCGTTTCTGTTCATCGTATAATAGAAACCCAAAAGTTCGCAACGACCATATGTTATGTTCAATCTTCTTCAGATAAAAATGACTAAAGTTGTATTTGATTTAAAAAGAAGAAGGTAATTCCTTTACTTTAGCGTATATTTCCGTATCTTTATAATAAATCCTACAATCAGAAAGATTTTTTTCCAACTATCTGAAAAGGGGAGAAAAGAAGTATTTAAGTCGTTTTTGGAACATATATCTTGCTTTTTCATTCATAATCAAACCGACCCCTTGACTACCATGTGATTCCCTATCTACTCCT
>CAKNYM010046109.1:57948-86186 GCA_932195095.1 Andricus curvator
CATTTTTCACATAAAACCAATACTTTCTCATTATGATGAGAATGTAAAAAGTAATAGCTGATATTTAAACCAAAAGAAATTTTAATTTGGATTAAAAAACAGTTGAATATAACCAAAAAAGACAAATTTTCAACAAAATACTTGAATCCTCAACTAAAACAGATTCATTTTCAACCATACAGTTGCATTTTTAACAAAAAAATTGTATTTTGTAGTAGCGAAAATAAACTTAAGACTATAGAGGTCGCTAGTAGAAGCTCACGAGCCCGCGCAGAGCTGCGAGCTGCTCAGTCTGTTCCGACATTTTGTAGAATCACTACGTTTCGAAATAAACCTCGTTTCTATTTTACATGCCCGTGTCTTTTATTAGTAGAAATATCTAACCCATCTAACCCTTCAATTTCTACAAAAAAGATGAATTGTCAACCAAATACATATATATTCTACCAAATAGTTCAATTTTAAACCACAAGGATTAATTTTCTATCAAAAAAGAAGATTTTTAAAGAATATACATCAATTTTTAATCAAATAGTTGAATTTTCTACCAAATTGTGGAATTTTAAAGCTAAAAAAGAAATTTTTAACCAAAAAAGTTAATTTACAACCAACCAATTAAATTTCCAACAAAATAGTCAAATTTGAAAAAAAAATAGTTTTCAACAAAAAAATAGATGAACTTTACAGAAAGTAGTTCAACTTTTAACCAAGAAGTTGAATTTTCAATATATAAAAAGATGAATTTTCAACGAAAAATTTAATAATTGATATTTCAACAAAAAGATTTTATTTTTAAATAAAAAACAGTTAAATATAACCAAAAAATACGAATATTCAACAAAATACTTAAATTCTCAACTAAAACAGATTAATTTTCACCATACAGTTGCATTTTTAACAAAAAAAATTGGTTTTCTACCAAAACATACGAATTGTATATATATATTTTCTATCAAACAGTCAGATTTTAAACCACAAAGATTAATTTTCCATAAAATAGATGATTTTTTAAGAAAGTACAAAAATTTGTAACCAAATAGTTCAATTTTCTACCAGAATAACGAATTTCCAACAAAATACATAAATTTATAACCAAATAGTTGAATTTTCCCACAAAAAAATAATTTTTAACAAATTACATAAATAATAATAATAACATAAATTTTCAACTAAATATTTTCAACAGTGAATGTGATGTTAACCCAAATTTTATTTGATTGGATTAAAGTTTATATTTTTTTCGCTTCTAAAAATTGTTGAATAAATATTAGAATTTTTAATTTAAACAAGATCAATTTCAAACCAAAAATGGTATAGTTACATTTTTATTGAGAATTAATTTTCAATAAAAAAAACTAATTGTCTACAAAATAGTTTAGTTTTGTACCAAATAGTTGAATTTTATACAAAATTTTGGATTTTTCAAGACAAAAAAAAAAAAACAACTTTCAACATAAACGTTCATTTACAACCAATCAATTAAATTTTCAACAAAATAGTTAAATTTTCAGTTTAAAGCAATCATTTTTAACCAAAAAAATGAACTTTTAAAACGGTAGTTCAACTTTTAACCAAGAAGATGCATTTTTAATATAAAAAGATTAATTTTCAACGAAAAATATAATAGCTGATATTTCAACAAAAAAGATTTTAATTTAAAATAAGAAAACAGTTGTATTTTTAACCAAAAGAATTGATTTTCTCCAAAAAAGACGAATTTTAACCAAATAGTTAACTTTTTTACCAAAATACGAATTTTCTACAAAACAGTTGAATATTCAACAAAAAAGTTAATTTTCAACTGAAACAGATTAATTTTTAACCAGGTAGTTGGATTTTTAACCAAAACATTTTTAAATTTCGACTGAAAGAGATACATTTCCAAACCAAAAAGATGAATGTTCAACAACACAGCTGAATTTTTAATTTAAATAAATATTTGTTATTCAAGAAAGAAACAAAATTTCAATCAAATTGTTGAATTATCAAGCCAAAACAACGAATTTTCAACGAAACAGTTGCATTTTCAACCAAGAAGTATGACTTTTTAACAAAATTGTTTAATTTTCAACAAAATAATTCAATTTTGAACCAAATAATACAATATTGTATTTTTAACCAAGAAGAACATGATTTTTTGACCAAGAATTATAATTTTCTACCAAAAAAGACGAATTTCCAATAAAATATATTAATTTTCAACCAAATAGTTGAATTTTCAACTAGAAAAGATAAATTTACAATAAAAAATTTTAATTTTCAACCAGAATTGAAACAGTTATATTTTCAGTTAAAAAAATGAATTCACAACAACAAAAACGAAATTTTTTACTATATAGTTGATTTTTCAACCAGAAAATATTAGTTTTCAATTAAATATATAAATTTTTAACCAAAAATTGAATAATTGGAAAAACATTTTCAGTTGAAAAAATTAATTCTCAAGAAAAAGAAAATGAGTATTCAATAAAATAGTTAAATTTGCAACCAAAGAGATGAAATTTTAATCAAATTGGTGAATTCTTAAGAAAAAAATTTGAAATGCCAACCAAAGAGTTTAACATTTAACCAAATATTTGATTTTTCAACCAAAAAGATGATTTTTTAGTCAAGAATATCAATTTTATACCAAAAGAAAACGAATTTTCAATAAAATACATGAATTTTAAACCAAGTAGTTGAATTTTTAAATACAAATATCAATTTTCAACTACAAAAGATCAATTATCTACCAAAAATGAAATAGTTGAAATTTCAGTTAAAAAAATTAATTTTCAACAACAACAAAAACGAAATTTTCAACTAAATAGTTGAATTTTCAACTAGAAAATATTATTTTTCAATTAAATATATTAATTTTTAATCAAAAATGGAATAATTGGGAAATGGAAAAAATGGAAAAACATTTTCAGTTGAAAAAATTAATTCTCAAGAAAAAGAAAATGAGTATTCAACAAAATAGTTAAATTCGCAATCAAAGAGATGAATTTTTAATCAAATTGGTGAATTCTTGAAAAGAAAAAATGAATTTTCAACAAAAGAGTTTAACGTTCAACCAAATAGTTGCATTTTCAACTGGAAAAGATCAATTTTCAATTAAAAATATCAATTTTCACCTAAAAATTGAATAACTACATTTTCAGTTAAAAAATTAATTCCCAAACAAAAAAAAACTAAAAAAAAAACGAATTTTCAACCAAATAGTGGAATTCTCAACTAGAAAAGATAAATTTTCAATGAAAAATATCAATTTTCAACCAAAAATGGAATAGATACATTTTCAGCTGAAAAAATAAATTCTCAACAAAAAGAAAACGAGTTTATAACAAAATAGTTAAATTTGCAACCAAAGAGATGAATTTTTATTCAAACTGATGAATTCTTAAGAAGAAAATATGAATTTTCAACCAAAGAGATTAACATTTAACCAAATATTTGATTTTTCAACCAAAAAGATGATTTTTTAGTCAAGAATATTAATTTTATACCAAAAGAAAACGAATTTTCAATAAAATACATGAATTTTAAACCAAGTAGTTGAATTTTTAAATAAAAAAGATCAATTTTCAATTAGAAAATATTATTTTTCAATTAAATATATGAATTTTTAATCAAAAATGGAATAATTGGAAAATGAAAAAAATGGAAAAACATTTTCAGTTGAAAAAATTGATTCTCAAGAAAAAGAAAATGAGTATTCAACAAAATACAAATTTTTTATTTTTCAACCAAAAAGATTTTCTAACAAAAAAGACGAATTTTCAATAAAATACATACATTTTTATACCAAGTGGTTGATTTTTTAACTGAAAAAGATATATTTTCAACCAAAAATGGAATAGTTCAATATTGAGTCAAAAAATTAATTTTCAACCCAAAATCAAACAAATTTTTAACAAAATAGGTAAATTTTTTACCAAAGAAATGAATCTTTAACCAAAAAAATGAATTTTTAACTAAGTAGTTCAACTTTCAAGCAAGTATTTGACTTTTTGGCCAAAAAAGATTACTTTTTAACAAAATAGTTGCATTTTCAACGAAATAATTAAATTTTCAACAAAATAATTTTTTTAGTTGGAATTTCTTATTGGGTTCTATTAATTCAATTCACTATTTTTTAAATTTTCCGACACTACGCTATTTTTTATCTCTAAAGTGAGTCCGAGGCCTGCATTTATATAAATTTTCACACTAAATAATTTGAAATAAATATGTAGAAAATTTACCAACCAAAAATGGAATAGATACATTTTCAGTTGAAAAAATTAATTCTCAACAACAAAAGAGATGAATTTCTAATCAAACTGAATAATTCTTGAGAAGAAATATGAATTTTCAACAAAAGAGTTTAACATTCAACCAAATATTTCATTTTTTAACCAAAAAGATTTTCTACCAAAAAAGACGAATTTTCAATCAAATACATGAATTTTAAACCAAGTGGTTGATTTTTTAACTGAAAAAGATACATTTTCAACCAAAAATGGAATAGTTCAATATTCAGTCAAAAAATTAATTTTCAACCCAAAATCAAACAAATTTTTAACAAAATAGGTAAATTTTTAACCAAAGAAATGAATCTTTAACCAAAAAAATGAATTTTTAACTAACTAGTTCAACTTTCAAGCAAGTATTTGACTTTTTGGCCAAAAAAGATTACTTTTTAACAAAACAGTTGCATTTTCAACCAAATAATTTTTTTAGTTGGAATTTTTTATTGGGTTCTATTAATTCAATGCGCTATTTTTTAAATTTTCCAACACTACGCTATTTTTTATCTCTAAAGTGAGTCCGAGGCCTGCATTTATATAAATTTTCACACTAAAAAATTTGAAATAAATATGTAGAAAACTTACCAATAATGGCCATTAGAAGCCGGCCATTGTTTCCAATTTGAACAAAAGCATCAATTGTGTCTTCCAATGTTCCTCGAGGATTGTCAGAAAATGGATATGGTACCTGCATGTAGTTAAGTGGAATCATAGCCAGGGAAATAGCGATAAATCCAAAGAAACCTATTCAAAATTGAAAAATTATTAATTACAAAGGCATCATAAATAAAACAGATATCTACCAAAACAGGGATGCTACAGAATTCCGGTTTTAAAATTCCATGACTTTTCCAGTTTTTTTTAAATTTGAGGTCAATTTCTTAAAAAATCTAGTCATTTCTATTCCATTTCAAGAAATTCTACTGGTAGCAAACTAATTTACCAAAAGTACAATTATTATTCAATAAAAAATAAAAACTGTATGAAAAAAATCAGTATTAGACACTGAATGACTGAAATAATAGCTTTATTTTTTTAGGAATATAGAGTATAAAATTCTCATTGATTTTTAAATATTCATTAAGCCAATCTTACCAATTTTTTCAAATACCGTTGAATTATCAATCTGAAATGTTGAATTTTCACTAAAAAAGATTCAGCAAAGAAAGTTGAATAATTTTCAAACAAAGGGTTGAATTAAAAAAAAATTAACCAAATAGTTGCATTTACAACTGAACAGTTCAACTTTCAATCAAAAGGGAGGAATTTTCCACAAAATAGTAGAATTTTGAACCAAATAGTTGAATTTTCAAGCAAAAAGACCAATTTTTTAGAAGACATTTGTATTTTCAACAAAAAAGTTAATTCTAAACCAAGAAAGATGAACTTTCAACCAAGACTGATGACTTTTCTACCACAAGAGACGAATTTTCAACGCACAAGGACGAATTTTTAACCATAAGTTGAATTTTCAACCAGAAAAAAGATGAATTTTTGAACCAAGTAGTTAAATTTTCAGCCAAAAGAGACGAATTTTCAATAAAATACATTCATTTTTCAACAAAATAGTTGAATTTTCAACCAGAAAAGATGAATTTTCAAATAAAAATATCAATTTTTAACCAAACATGGAATAGTTACATTTTCAGTTAAAACTAATTCATAACAAACAAAAAGATACGAGTTTCAAACAAAATAGTCCAATTTTCAACCAGAGAAATGAATACTTAATCAAACTGATGAATCTTCAAAAAGAAAAAGGTAATTCTTAACAAAATATATTAATATTCAACCAAATATTTGCATTTTCCACCAAAAAGATGATTTTTTAATCAAGAAGATTAATTTTCTACCTAAAAAGACGAATTTTCAATAAAATACATGAGTTTCCAACCAAATGCATGAATTTTTAACCAGAGATGAATTTTCAAACAAAAACAGATGAATTCTCAACGAAACATGTAATAGCTAATATTTCAAAAAAAAAATATTTTTATTTTAAATCAAAACAGTTTAATTCAATCGAAAGAAAATTTTTCTACAGAATATTAGAATCCTCAACCAAAAATATTAATTTTCAACCAAAGAATTGCATTTTTAACCAAAAATAATGCATTTTCAACCAAGAAGATTAATTTTTTATCAAAAAATACGAATTTTCAACAAAATACATGAATTTTCAACACAACTGTTGAATTTTCAACCAAAAAAATCAATTTTCCACAAAGAAGATTAATATTCTCCCAAAAAGACGGATTGTCTACAAAATAGTGGAATTTTGAACAAAAAAGTATATTTTCTACCAAGAAAGATGACTTTCCTACCATAAAAGGTGAATTTTCAATCCAAAAGGAAGAATTTTTAACAAAATTGTTGAATTTTTGACTAAACAAAATTAATTTAACAAAGTAGTTGAATTTTTAATAAAATATTGAAATTTTTAACAATATAGTTGAATTTTAAACCAAACGAAATGAACTTTTAAACAAATTGTTAAATTGTCAACCAAAAAAATTGAATTTTCAACAAAACTGTTAAATTTTCAACAACAAAAACTAAATTTTCCACCAAAAAGTATAATCTTCTACCATAAAGACGGATTGTCTACAAAATAGTTGAATTTTAAACAAAAGAGTGAATTTTCTACCAAGAAATATGACTTTTCTACCATAAAAGCTGAATTTTCAATCCAAAAAGGAAGAATTTCGAAAAAAATTGTTGAACTTTTGACCAAACAAAATTAATTTAACAAAATAGTTGAATGTTCAATAAAATATTGAAATTTTTAACAATATAGATGAATTTTCACAACCAAACGAATTGAACTTTTAAACAAATTATTAAATTGTCAACCAAAAAAATTGAATTTTCAACAAAATACATGCATTTTCAACAAAAAAAAAATAAATTTTCGACCAAGAAAATTAAGCTTCTCCCAAAAAGACGGATTGTCTATAAAATAGTTGAATTTTCAAAAAAAAAAAGTTAATTTTCTACCAAGAAAGATGACTTTTCTACCATAAAAGATGAATTTTCAATCCAAAAGGAAGAATTTTTAACAAAAGTGTTTAATTTTTGACCAAACAATATTAATTTAACAAAATAGCTGAATTTTCAATAAAATATTGAAATTTTTACCAATATAATTGAATTTTCAACCAAGCGAAATGAACTTTTAAAGAAATTGTAAAACTTTCAACCAAAAAAATTGAATTTTCAACCAAGAAGATTAATGTTCTACCAAAAAGACGAATTTTCAAAGAAAATACATAAATTATCAAAAAATTGTAGAATTTTCAGCCAAAAATATGAATTTTCAATAAAATAGTTTATTTTTTTAACGAAATGTTAAATTTTTAAGCCAAACAGACGAATTTCCAACAAATTAGATGAATTTTCAACACAATAGATGAATTTTCAATAGAATTGTTGATTGTTCAACCCAAAAGATGAACTTTCCATCATGAAGTTTATTCTTGAACCAAAAAGACAAATTTACAATATAATACACGAATTTTCAATAAAAAAGTAAATTTTTAATCAAATAGTTTAATTGTCTGCCAAATTGTTGAATTTTCATGCCAAAAAGACGAATTTTTCTAAAAAATAGTTGAATTTTCAATAAAAAAATTAATTTACAACCAAATAGTTGAATTTCCAACTAGAATGATGAATCTTTCACGAAAAAGGCATTTTTTTACAAATCAGTTCAACTTTAAACCAACTAGTTCATTTTTCAACCAAAAAAGACATTTTAAGTTTAAAAAATTTATTTTCACTCCAAAGTAAAACGAATTTTCAACCAAACAGATAAATTTTTAATCAAATTCATGAATACTCAAAAAAAAAAAATGAATTTTCAACAAAAAGTTCAAAATTTCAACAAAAAAATGATTTTTTAATCAAACGAGATGAATTCCGAATCAAAAATATAACAGTAGACTTTTACACCAGATAAAAATTAACTTTGAATTAAAAATAGTTAGATTTTCTTATTGGGTTCTATTAATTCAGTTGGCATTTATGCGAAAAAAAATAAGAAAAAGGGGAAGTTTCTTAAAAACAGGGGAAAAAAGAATTCTTTAAAAAAGGGAAAAGAGGGAAATATCGGAAAGAGTGTGAAGTCTGAAATATTTTAGGGATTTTCAAACTTATTAAGTTACCTTTAGGCAAAATTCTCAAACTTTTTTCAAATTTATCATCAGCAATAAAAAAAAATCCAGTTATTTTTTCAAAATTTCGCGACTTCCAGGTCTTCCAGACCTTTGTAGCAATCCTGAAAAAGTTAAATAAAAAATCTAACCTTCCCAACCAATCGCCTGGAGCGCAGGAATATCCCTCGTTGTTACATATTTTTCCTCAACTACCATTTGCGTCGCAGTTATCACCTAGAAAAATAGAGAAATATATTTTTTTTATTAATTTAGATCTATATTTTTACAATCATTACAGTTAAAATAATTAATTTTCAACCAAGAAAAAGGAAATTTTCAACAAAATAGTTAAATTTTCAACCAAACTGATGAATCTTTGATAAAAAAATTAATTCTCAACAAAAATAATAGTTGATATTTCTACGAAAATAATTGAATTTTAGACTAACAAAGACGAGCTTTAAACAAAATAAGTGAATTTTCAACAGAAAAAGATGAATTTTCTAGCAAAAATGGAATAGCTACATTTTTAGTCGAAAAAATTCATTTTCAACACAAAAAAAAAACGAATTCTTAAACTGAAGAAAAATGTAACCCAACAGTTGAATTTGCAACCCAGAAGATGAATTTTTTGCCAAAAAAGACAAATTTCAACAACAACAAAAATAGATGAATTTTCAACTAAAAAAAAAAGAGAAAAAATTTAGTTAAATTTTTAGTTAAACAAATTAATTTGTCATAAAAAACTAATTTTCAACCAATGAAATAAATTTTCAACCAAATATTTTAATTTTTAATGGAAATTTCAACCTAATAGTTAAATTTTTAAATAAAAAGGTGAATTAGTCACCAAAAAGATTAATATTCTACCACAAAAGACAAAGTTTCAACAAAATATAGAAGTTTACAAACAATTTATTTATTTATTTAGTATAAATTTTCAGTTTAAAAAATTAATTTTTAATAAAAAAAATAATTTTCAAGCAAAAGAAATGAATTTTGAACCACAAAGATTAATTTTCTACCAAAAAATATTAATTTTTAACAAAATACATGAATTTTCAACCAAAAAGGTTCATTTTCTACCAAAGAAAAGACAAATTTTCAACAAAATAGCTGTATTTTCAACTAGAAAAAACAACAAAAAGTAGTATAGTTTAATTTTCAGTTAGAGAAATCATTTTTTAAGCAAATTAAATAAATTTTCAACGAAATAATCAACATTTTCAACCAAACAAATGAATTTCCTACCAAAAAGATTAAATAAATGTCTAGAAAAAAAATTCGATAAAAAATTTAGTTAAATTTTTAGTTCAACAAATTAATTTTCAATAAAAAAAAACTAATTTTCAACCAAAAAGATTAATTTTCTACCAAAAAAGAATAATTTTTAACAAAATACATGAATTTTTAACCAAATATTTTGATTTTCAATGGAATTTTCAACCTAATAGTTGAATTTTCAACCGAAAGGGTGAATCAGTCACCAAGAAGATTATTCTTCTACCACAAAAGACAAAGATTTAACAAAATACAGAAATTTTCAAACAGTTAGTTGAATTTTTAACAAAAGAAGATTGATGTTTAACCAAACATGAAATAGTTAAATTTTCAGTTAAAAAAATTAATCTTCAAGCCAAAGAAATTAATTTTAAATAAAAAGGATTACTTTCCTACCAAAAAAGAATAATTTTTAACAAAACACATGAATTTTCAACCAAATATTTTAATTTTTAATGGAATTTTCCACCAAAAACGTTAATTTTTTTACAAAGAAATGACAAATTTGCAACAAAACAGATGAATTTTCAACTAAAAAATATAAATTTCCAACAATAAACGTAAAAGTTTAATTTCCAGTAAGAAAAATAAGTATTTAAGCAAATAAAATGAACTTTCAACTAAATATTTCAATTTTTAACCAAACAAATGAATTTTCTACCAAAAATATTAAATGCCTATGAAAAAAAAATCGACAAAAAATGTATTTAAGATTTCAGTTTAAAAAACTAATTAAAAAATAATAATTTTCAATCAAAGAAATGAATTTTCAACCAAAAAGATTAATTTTTTTTTACCAAAAAAGACAAATTTTCAACAACAAAAAAATAGATGAATTTTCAAGTAAAAAATATAAATTTTCAACGAAATAGTTGAATTTTCAAACAAAGAAATGAATTTTCAACCAAAAAGCTTAATTTTTTAATAACAAAAGACAAATTTTCCACAAATTAGATGAATTTTCAAGTAAAAAATATAAATTTTCCACAAAAAATATAATAGTTTAATTTTCAGTTAAAAAATAAGTTTTTAAGCAAATAAAATAAACTTCCAACGAAACAGTTAAATTTTCAACCAAACAAATGAATTTCCTACCAAAAAGATTGAATGCCTATGAAAAAAAATTCGACGAAAAATTTAGTTGAATTTTCAGTTAAAAAAATTAATTAAAAAAAAACAACTAATTTTGAACCAAAGAAATTAATTTTCAACCGAAAAAATAAATTTTCGACCAAAAAGATTAATTTTCAACCAAATATTTTAACTTTTAATGGAATTTTTAACCTAATACTTAAATTTTCAAATACAGAATTTTTCAAACAAATATTTGAACTTTCAACTGAAAAAGATTGTTGTTCAACCAAACGTGAAATGGTTAAATTTACAGTTACGAAAATAATTTTTTTTTAAATGTTAACAAACTAGTTAAATTGTGAAGAAAAAAAAGAAGATTTTTCAACTAAAACGATGAATCATCAATCAAAAAAAAATTTTTCAACAAGGTAGTTCCACTTTCAACTTCGTAATTTAATTTTGAACCGAAAAAAGTTTTTCAGTCGCTATTCACGATTAGCGAAAATCTTGAAAATTTAATCAAATAGTTCTATTTGAAGAAAAATCCCGAGTATATTTCGAACCAAAAAGATTAATTTTAAAATAAAATGATGTATTTTTAAACAAAAGGGTGATTTTCAATCAAGAAGATTAATTTTCTATCGAAAAGACGAATTTTCAACTAAAAAGATGAATTTTCAACAAAAAAATCAAGTTTTAACCAAAACTGTTCAACTTTTAACCGAATTTCAACCAAAGAAGATAAATTCTCATCGAAAAATACAATACATAGTACGATATTTCAACAAAAAAGACTTAAATTTTAAATTAAAAACTAACAATTTTATATAAATTGTCGAATTCATTAAAAAAAGACGATGTTTCAACAAAATAGGTTATTTTCCAACCAAATTGTTGAGTTTTTAAGCCAAAAAGGCCAATTTTTACAAAACAGTTGAATTTTCAACCAGTAAATATGGATTTTTGATAAAAAAGTTATCTGTCAACCAAATAGTTGAATTTTCTACGAAAACGGGGGAATCTTCAATCGAAAAATACGAATTTTCATCAAAATAAGTAAATTTCTAACCAAAAAGATGAATTTTCAAATAAAATGATGTATTTTTAAACAAAAGGGTGATTTTCAATCAAGAAGATTGATTTTCCATCAAAAAGACGAATATTCAACTAAAATGATGAATTTTCAACAAAAAAATCAAGTTTTAACAAAAACTGTTCAACTTTTAACCGAATTTCAACCAAAGAAGATAAATTCTCATCGAAAAATACAATACATAGTACGATATTTCAACAAAAAAGACTTAAATTTTAAATTAAAAACTAACAATTTTATATAAATTGTCGAATTCATTAAAAAAAGACGATGTTTCAACAAAATAGGTTATTTTTCAACCGAATTGTTGAGTTTTTAAGCCAAAAAGGCCAATTTTTACAAAACAGTTGAATTTTCGACCAGTAAATATGGATTTTTGACAAAAAAGTTATCTGTCAACCAAATAGTTGAATTTTTTACGAAAACGGGGGAATCTTCAATCGAAAAATACGAATTTTCAACAAAATAAGTACATTTCGAACTCAAAAGCTGAATTTTCAAATAAAATTATGTATTTTTAAACAAAAGGGTGATTTTCAATCGAGAAGATTGATTTTCCATCAAAAAGACGAATTTTCAACTAAAATGATGAATTTTCAACAAAAAAATCAAGTTTTAACAAAAACTGTTCAACTTTTAACTGAATTTCAACCAAAGAAGATAAATTCTCATCGAAAAATATAATACATATTTCGATATTTCAACAAAAAGACTTAAATTTTAAATTAAAAACTAGCAATTTTAGATAAATTGCAATTTTTATCAGGATTCATAATAATTCAATTGATATCCCTTTTTATACATTTTACATACGAACTAATTATTATTTTATTGTTATTCCCAAATTTTCTCGGCTCTAAGGTGCCAAATTTACTGAGAAAAATTGAATTTTTACATTCTTCACACGTTTTTAAATAATACAATTAATTACTTAATTCATTTCGTTATTTCAGGCAAAAAATGTAATCAAAAGTAACCTTTTCATAAAATAAGTAACTTTTTAGTAACCGCGGATCAAAAAAGTAACCCGTTCCGAGCCCTGGAGTCATATCAGATTTTCTGTAAAATCCATAACAAAATATTGGAAAATAAATCAATTTTTTTTCTAAAGAAAAGGTAATTAGTGCCTACAATGTTTTAGTCTATTAAAAATTAAACAAACCTGAGCGCAAATGATGAGTAAATCTCCGGTAATGACTGAATTCGTGTCCTGTTTTGAGTCTTTAATTGTAATAAAATCTGCAAGGCCAACAATGAGTAATCCTACGATAACTAAGCCAATTCCCGACCATTTTTGAAAGCCCAGTTTTCTTTCCAAAAATCCCACAGAGAGAATTCCCGTGAATACGATAACAGAGCCGCGCAGCATTTGGAAACTGCTTGCATATGTCATTGTGAGACCGATGTACATTATTGAGGTTGCAATCGTGTCGCACAATGCCGGAATTGCGAGGACGAGTGGGTTGAAAGTACGAGATCCTTTCGTTAAAGTGCTGGTTTCCACCGAGCCATTCTATCATGAAAAAAAGAAAGAATATTAATTTATAAATGTTTACATTTTTTCCGGCATCTTAGACTATTAATAAAAGGAAAGAAGAGAATCAGGGTGTCTAGCGATTCTTAGGAACAAAATTCCAGGTCTTTTCCAGGTTTTCCAGGTCAAGAAATTAAATTTTTCCAGGTCCCCTTTTTTTACATCAAATAATGAAATAAACGTTTTTCATACATCAGGGTGGCGATTCGGCGGACGATTTCAAATTCCCGGTCATTTCCCGGTTTTCCCCGGTCAAGTTTTTCAATTTTCCCGGTCAACTCAAAGTAACATATTTATATTTGCCGCAAAACGCAAACATTTATTTTAATTCACGACGTTCGTTCTAAACATCTTTTAACACAACAGAGCAAAACGTTGCAAAATAAATGAATTTTGAAAAAAATACTTAAATTTTCCACTAAAAAATATCAATTTTTTACAAAAAAATGGAATAGTTAAACTTTCAGTTGAAAAAATTAATTTTCAACAAATAAACGGATTTTCAACAAAATAGTTCAATTTTCAACCAAAGTGATGAATTTTCAAATCAAATTATGAATCTTTATCTGGAATAGTTAAATTTTCAACTAAAAAGATAAATTTTCAACTAAAATGATGAATATTTAACTGGAACACTCGAATTTTCAACCAAAAAGACGAATTTTTAAAGAAGATTACATTTTAAATAAAAAGATTAATTTTCTACCCAAAAATACAATTTTTCAACCAAATACATTAACTTTTAAAGAAAGGTTTGAAGTTTTAATAAAAGAAGACAAATTTTCACCCAAATAGTTAAATTTTGAACTGAAAAAATAATAATTTTCAATCGAAAATGGAATAGTAACATTTTTAGTTTAAAAAATTATTTGTAAACCAAACATAAGAGTTTTCAACTAAAACAATGAATCTTTAACTGAAATAGTTCCATTTTCAAACAAAAAAATTAATTTTTACTGAAAAAAGATAAATTGTCAACCAAAACTTTAATAATTAAATTTCAAGTTAAAAAAATTAATGTTTAACCAAACAGATGAATTTTCAACAACAGCTATGGAATTTTCAATTGGAATAAGTTAAATTTTCAGTTAAAAAAATTAGTTTCAACAAAAAAAAACTAACTTTTAACAACAACAAAAACTAACTTTCAAAATAATAGTTACATTTTCAAACAAAGTGATGAATTTTCAAATAAAATTGTAAATATTTAACTGCAATAGTTGAATTTCAAACCAGAAAGATGAATTTTTAACTGAAATGATGAATCATTAACTAGAATAAATGAATTTTTGACCAAAAAGATTAATTTTCAACCATGAAGATTAATTGCTATCAAAAAAGACGAATTTTCAACTAACAAAGATAATTTTTCAACCAAAAATTGAATAATCAAATTTTTAGTTAAAAATGAATGTTTAACCAAAGACATGAATTTTGAATAGTTACATTTTGAGTAACAAAAATTAATTTTCAACAACAAAAAAACAAACAATTTTTCAACAAAATAGTTAAAGTTGCAACTGGAATAGTTAAATTTTCATTTAAAAAACTTTCAGCCAAAGAAAAAACGAATTTTCAATAAAGTAGCTAATTTTTTAATCAAGGAGATGAATTTTTTGAAATGATGAATCTTTAACAAAAAATTCATTTTTAACAAAGAAGTAACTTTCAACAAAGTAATTAAATCTACATTTAAAAAAGATGAATTCGGAACCAAAAATATAGCAGTTGATATTTCAACAAAAAAAAAAAGATTAAAATTTTTAATAAAAAACAATGGAATTCAACCAAAAAGAACAAATTTTCGACAAAATACGTGAATTTTCAACTAAAACCGATTAATTTTCACACAAAAACAGAATAGTTAAATTTTCAGTTAAAAAAATTGATTTCAAACAAAATAAACTAATTTTCAACAAAATAGTTAAATATAGTAATATAAAGCTACTTTTACAAATGAAGGATTATTGTTATTCAATTTAATATTGCAATTAAAAAAAAGTATGCACGCTCTCGAAAAAATTCCCTGACTTTAAAAAAAAATCCCTGACATTTCCAGGTGTTTCCAGGTATATACAAATTCCCGGACAATTCCAGGTTTCTTCCAGGTATCTCAAGTTTTTTCCAGGTATCATTTTTCATAGTACAAAATAGTTGAATTTTCGACCAAATAGTTGAATATTTTATTTTTTAGATAGACAAAAATAATTTTTTACAACAAAAAATTCAACCAAAGTGATGAATTTTCATATAAAATGATGAAACTTCAACTGGAATAGATGAATACTCAGCCAATTAGTTGAATTTTGAACTAAAACCGATCAGCTTTCAACCAAAAATGAAATAGTTAAATCTTCAGTTAAAAAAGTTAATTTTCCACATTAAAAAAAAAAATTTCAGCCAAATAGTTGAATTTTTAATTGAAAATGATCAACTTTCAACCAAAAATGGAATAGTTAAATTTTCAGTTTAGAAAATTAAGTTTGAACCAAACTGAAGTCGATTTTTCAACAAAAAGCATAAATTTTCAACAAAGTAGTTAAATTAACAAACAAAAAATGAATTTTCAACTAAAATGACGAATTTTTAACTCGAATAGTTGAATTTTCAACCAAGAAGATAAATTTCTACTAAAAAGATGAAATTTTTAACAAAATAAATGAATTTTCAACTATAAAGGATAAATTATTAATAAAAAATTGAATAGTTAAATTTTCAGTTTGAAAAATTAATGTCTAACAAAAGAGATTAATTTTCAACTAAAACGATGAAATATTCAATCGGATGAGTTATTTTTTTTCAGTTAAAAAAAATTTTTTCAACAAAAAAAACAACTTGTTTTCAAGAAAGTAGTTACATTTTCAAACAAAGTGATGAATTTTCAAAGGAGAAGATTAATTTTCAAGAAGAAGGCTAATTCTTTTCCAAACAAGACGACTTTTCAACAAAAATAATTAACTTTCAACAAATACTTGAATTTTCAAGTAAAAAAGATCAATTTTTAACCCAAAAAAATGGAATATATTTTCCAAGAAAATACATAAATTATCAAAAAATTGTTGAATTTTCAGCCAAAAAAATGAATTTTCAATAAAATAGTTTATTTTTTTACCAAAATGTTAACTTTTTAAGCCAAACAGACGAATTTCCAACAATTTAGATGAATTTTCAACAAAATTGTTGAATTTTCTAGCCAAAAAAACGTATTTTTCTAAAAAATAGTTTAATTTTTAATTAAAAAAATAAATTTACAACCAAATAGTTGAATTTTCAACTAGAATTATGAATCTTTGACGAAAAAGGCATTTTTTACAAATCAGTTCACCTTTGAACCAACTAGTAGATTTTTCAACCAAAAAATACATTTTCAGTTAAAAAAATTAATTTTCAGGCCAAAGTGAAACGAATTTTTAACCAAAAAGATAAATTTTTAATCAAATTCATGAATACTCAAAAAGAAAAAATGAATTTTCAACAAAGAGTTCAACATTCAACCACATATTTGCATTTTCAACCACATAATTGAATTTTCAACCAAAAAGATGATTTTTTAATCAAGAAATTAATTTTCTAACACAAAATACGAATTTTCAATAAAAGAAATATGATTGTTCAACTAAAAAAGATCAATTTTCAACAAAAAAAATTATTTTTTTGATTAAACGAGATGAATTCTGAATCAAAAATATAACAGTAGACTTTTACACCAGATAAAAATTAAATTTTATTTTTATTTTTATTTGATAATTATTTTAATTAATTCAGTTCGCATTTAAGCGAAAAAAATAAGAAAAAGGGGAAGTTTCTTAAAAACAGGGGAAAAATTGGGGATCTATTGTAATAGTGTAATTTTTTTTTAATTGTAGTTTCTTGTAGAAACTACAATTATGTTGTATTATTTTTTTTATATTTATATTTTATATTATTTTCATAATTATATTATTCAACAATTATTGCTTGTAAAAATGTATATTTTTTGTCTAAATTTGAACATTTCTAAAATAAACTACCAATATTTACAACATAATTTTAAGTAAAGTTTTCCAATATTTAAACTTGTGAAATCTTGTATTTTTTGTAAAGATTTGTAATTTTCTACAATAATTTACGTAAAATTAATAGTCAAAGATTAAACGTCAAAGACCAAAATTTAAAAAATTAAAATCCTGTAGTTTTCTTTAATACCTTGTAAATTTTTACAAAAAAGTAAAAAAAATTAATCAAAAGTTATACAAATTTTTGAATTGTAGAAACTTGTACTTTATTGTTAATTTTTTTACTTTTCTACAAGAAAATATTAGCTATTTGAACGATCAAACAATCTTACCTAAGTGAAGTTCGATCGCAATTATACGATCGCCTCGTTCGAGATGATTACGTACGTAGTACCTCTTCGCCCCGCGATGCGCCACAACTTTCAGAGTTATAACAGAGAGAAAAAACCTCTAGTTTCCTCTCTCTCGCGTGTTTCGTGTTCCTAGCCTCATAACGTTTAGAGTTGATAAGCATTTAAAAAATTTGTTGTTTAGGGTTGGGTTTCTTCCATATTGTAAGGGTGGGAGTTAATCATCTCGAACGAGGCGATCGTATAATTGCGATCGAACTTCACTTAGGTAAGTTCGTTTGATCGTTCAATTATACTTAGCCTCGTTCTTCGATGATTACGTACGTAGATGTTCAGAGTTAAAACAAATTTTTTATTTTATTTTTTTTATTTTTAAACTTCATTGTCAGAAAAAACAGAAAGAATTAACCCTGTTCCTGATGCTCATTCCGCCCACCACGTGTTCGCCTAATAGCGCTCCCCAACACTTTTGTTGGTACGTTCTCACCTGGTTTGGCTATCGGTCTGTTATAAAAGATGTCAAAAGTATGAGACTTCTCAGACCATCCTGCTGCGCTCTTTAAAAATGTTGATGTTAAGTCCTTCTTTGAAGGCTGCTGACGCTGCTAAGTACCTGATGCTGTCTCCTGAGAAGATTCATAAACCAGCTTCTTGTGGAGTCGGCTTTAGCCATCTGCTTATCGTGTGAGCAGTCACTGCAGTGTGAGGCTCTTTTGTTGTGATTAGCAGATCAGTGGTATTGTTACTGATACTGCTTGTTACCTGTATGTATCTCCTTAGTGTCAGAGCCGTGAACCACTCCGGAGATTCTCGAAAGAAAGGGAGTGTGAGTAGCGGCTGACATCTGCCTACTTTTGAGGTTTTAATGAGCTCCGCAATTTTTATTTTGAAACACTCATCGGTCTCTTCGATATTTTGCAGCAGTTGACAAAGCCAGGATCATGATTAGTTTTTGGTTGAGTTGAGTCAGATTCAGGTTTTCGAGGGGAAAAAATTTTCCCATTTGTTGCAGGACTGTGTCTCTGTTCCAAATTTTCGCGTACTTTGGTTTTGGAGGGTTCAAGCGGTATATCCCTTTGAAAAAACTTCTAAGGTTCGCGTTGTCCTCGAGCTCTTGTCCTTGAATTAATGCTATAGCCGACCTCATTGAATCCAGGGACCCGTAAGCCGCGCCCTCTTTGTGTTTTTCGGTGAGGAATCCTAATACTGAAATTCACTCGCCTGAAAAAGGGTCCGAAATCAGTCTATTGAAAAAATTCCACCAAAGTTTTAAAGCAGACCCATACTGCTTCATTACAGGCGGTGCGAGTGATGAGAGCATTACCTCCAGTGTTTCTGCCGGTAGGCCAGTGATTCCGATTCTTCTTGAACGCATCGATGATGTCAGTTCCGGGATCCCTCTGCCAAGCGCAGCACAAATCGCATTTGTTATTGTTTCTTGAAGCAAAGAGATCTATCTCTGGCTTTCCAAACTTGTTGGTGATTTTTGTAAAAGTTTGTTTATTTAATTCCCATTCCGTATCGATGTTCACTATCCTTGATTCTTTACCGGCCTCTTTATTTTCTCTTGATGGAATATACGAGACATATAACAAAATGTTCCGTTTGGCACACCACTCCCAGATATCTCGAGCACTCTCGTTGAGTCTTCTATCATGTGTACCGCCCATGTTGTTCACATATGAGATTGCTGTTGAGTTGTCCATTCTCAACAGTATATCACAGTTTTTCACGTCGGAGGCAAAGCTTCTTAGGCCAAGGAAAGCTGCCAACAGTTCTAAGTGGTTTATATGATTTTGACATTCTTCATTATCCCACAGGCCTCTTACCGCCATGAAAGCTCCCGGAGTTACGCGTTTTGTGACCGTCCTGATATCCTCTAGTTTAAAATGGGCTGAGTCCACGTATTTGTTGAACGCCTTTTAAGTTTAAGATAAAAATTTTTGAGCCGTCTTTCTTGGACCTAAGAAAATAAGTGGACAGAAACTGGTCAGTGCATGGTGTGCACTCAATAACCGCTCCTTTTTTGATGAGTTGTTGAATAGCCAGTTTATATTCATCAATATCAATTTGTTCGCGATGTGGCTCCAGAGATTTATCATGGGTGATTTTGCGCCATTCTTCTTCGAAAGAACGCAGTCTTCCCGCTACTTTACATACCACTAGTATCTGCGACTGTTGCAAGGGTGCCGGCGACCTCTGGTCCTCGAAGAACTGTGGTTCGCATTCGATGAACTCCTCGTTGATTTGTTCGAGTTTTGCTGACTCTTGGTCCTGTAGCCCGCCTTCGGAGGTTGTCGCGCAGGCGGGCTTTTCCAGTTTAAATTCCTAGGTTTGTTGTTGTTTGGTTTTGGCTTCACAAGCAGCTCCTCTCCAGTCTTCTGGGTTATCTGGTCCTCTTTCAGCTTCTCGCTAAGATTCTCACCATGGAGCAGAACGTCTGTTTTGGTCATATCCAGGATGTGCCTCACGTTTGGTGCTATAGTAAGGTTGATAAACGCTTTACGTGTCTGGGACTGTTTTTGATTAAGATCTGCCAAGACTTTTCCCGCGTCCCAAAGTGTATCCAGTAACTAGAGTTTCAAAACTTCCACGTTTTCTTCCATGAGAGAGTTTATTGCTTGGCCGACAGCAATCATCGCCAAGCCGATTTTATTTTGCGTTTCAACGAAACCCTTGTACCGCTTTTTCTCATGTTCTTGGAGGTAGCTCTCCACTTCTGGATTTAATAACGGGACTTCCAAAGGAAGCGGACCTTTTAGCGAGTACTTTAGTGCTAGGTTCTCCCTCTCTTCTTTTTGAGTCCGCAGCTAACAAGAGACCCCATCTGTCCACAATGTCTGCATGAAAGACTGTTTCTTTCAATGTTAGGTCAGCCGGGTTCACTCCAATTATGTCCAAAATCTCTTTGTGCAATAGTTTCTTTGCAGGGCCATTTTCGGGATTCGTGTCTGGATTTTTCTCCCCTATGAAAAACAGTTCTGTGTAATATTGGTGTGAAGAAATTCTTCAGACTACTGAGGGTCGGGAAAAATTACATTGATCGTGAGGAAACGGGGTCAGAAAAAACGTTGACAACAATTCGGCATTTAAACATCAACTATAAAGTCGGGATTGATACATCCACTGCAAAATTCGGAATTGATACATCGACTGTAAAAAGTGGAAATAGAACATCAACTGTAAAAGTCGGGATTAGAACATTGACTAGAAGTGTCAGAAATGAGAAAAACATCGACTATAAAGTCGGGATTGATACATCGACTGTAAAAGTCGGAATGGATACATCGACTGTAAAAGTCGGAATTAGAACATCGACTGTAAAAGTCAGAATTAGAACATTGACTGTAAGTGTCAAAAGTGAGAAAAACATCGACTATAAAAGTCGACTATAAAGTCGTGATTGATACATCGATTGCATCGACTGTAAAAGACGGAATTGATACATCGACTTCAAAAGTCAGAACTGATACATCGACTGTAAAATTCGAAATTAGAACATCGGCTGTAAAAAGTCGGAATTAGAACATTGACTGTAAGTGTCAAAAAAGAGAAAAACATCGACTATAAAAGTCGGCATTTAAAAATCGACTATAAAGTAGGGATTGATACATCGACTGTGAAAGTCGGAATTAGAACATCGACTGTAAAAGTCAGAATTAGAAAACTGACTGTAAGTGTCAAAAATGAGAAAAACATCGACTATAAAAGTCGGCATTTAAAAAACAACTATAAAGTCGGGATTGATACATCGACTGTAAAAGACGGAATTGATGCATCGACTGTAAAAGTCGGAAACAGAACATCGTCTGTAAAAGTCGGAAATTAGAGCATTGACTGTAAGTGTCAAAGATGATAAAAAACATCGACTATAAAGTCGGGATTGATACATCGACTGTAAAGTCGGAATTCATACATCGACTGTAAAAATCGGAAATAGAACATCAACTGTAAAAGTCGGAATTAGAACATTGACTGTAAGTGTCAGAAGTGAGAAAAACATCGACTACAAAAATCGGAATTTAAAAATCGACTATAAAGTCGGGATTGATACATCAACTGTAAAAATCGGAATTAGAACATCGACTGTAAGAGTCGGAATTACAACATTGACTGTAAGAGTCAGAAATCAGAAAAACATCGATTATAAAAGTCGGAATTCAAACGTCCATCGCAAAAAAACTACAGTTAAAACAACGATTGTAGACATCCCAATTAGAACATCGACTATCAAATCGGATTTGAAAAAACCCTCGACCATAAAAGTCGGAAATGATACTTCAACTATAAAAGACGGAAATTATGCAATATAAATAGCTTGGCTATTCTGCAGTCGGTGAAAGAACAAACTTGTCAATTGGTATGAGTTGAAAACTATCGGTCGATAAAGTAGGTAATCCGCTAGCGACTGTCGATAACCCGATACACATCGCGGCTGATCGTAGTCACAACCTGCTGATTATGAAATATTTTCCAAACGCCCAACTTGATTTTAAATTTACCTGGTTTTGATCTCCATAGTGTATGAGATCTGCTTGAAGATCTTCCATTGATCGAGGATCTGCTGTGAGTACGAAAAGATCCAGCGACGGATCTGGACGTATGGCTGCTGTTTATGCTTGAAGAGTCCGATTATGAGATCCGAGCCGCTCTCCTTCGACGATGTGACCGGGATCTTGTTCTGCAACGGCTCCTGGAAGCACTTCTAGATCGACTCCTGTTCTAGGAGCAGTCTCTGGTCTCTCTTCCCGCACAAACATGGCCGCCGTGGATTTCGAGAGCGTCGATACCCATGTTTCTTTTTAGGCCTCTTCCTAACATATTGCTGTAGTTCTTGCATTTGTTTCTTCTTCTTCTTCTTCTTTGGTGTATTTCCTTAGCGCTAGGTCTGTAGGCATGTCCAGGTTTCCGCGTTGGACATTCCGTGCTGGTAACAGCGAGACCTATCCGGCCATAGCAAGTATTTTATAATGATTTAAACTTCTAAATATATATTTTCGTAGCCAGAGTATAGATGGAGTAGTAGTTGCTTAGCAGTGCTCAGTGTACAATAGGCGGGTAATTCAAAGTAGAATTGTTGTGTCCAATATGTGGTTTCACTACTTGTGGGGTTCATGTACCGTAAAGCGTGAAAGATTCAAAGCATGAAGTGTATAAGTAAAGAGAAGCAAAGAGGAAGAAAGCGATATTGTAGAATAGCAAATTTTTAAACTAGTAGTTCGCAGTATCTTAGAAATTTAACAATTAGATTACAAGCATAACTATTAGGTTCATATAAGAAGCTCTCCACACAGAAGGGAGGGGATTTTTTAATTTTAATTAAGGATAGTTCAAGTTTTTTCCTTTGTTCGTGAAAGCGGGGGCAGGCCCATAAAACGTGATTGATATCTTCTTCAGGGTGTCCGCAAGGACATTCGTATGACTCTACTACATTTTTCCTAGCTAAACTACTAGCAAGAGCGTAATGATTGCTTCTAAGACGAGAGATACCGACAATATCACTTCTTTTTTCTGACTTTGATTGAAAAAACCAAGGTTTTGGAGAGGTTGAAAAGAAATTTTGGAAATAATAAAGGCCCACTCGTCTACGTGTACTATCTCTCTCTAAGTCAGTATTCGAAAGTCTAAGATACGTGTCATAAATTGACTGAAAGAAATCAGTGTAAGGGATTCTATAATCCAAGGGGGTTCCGGAGGTTAGAGCCATTTTGGCTAGTTTATCAGCGACTTCGTTGCCAAAGATTTCTTTATGTCCAGGTATCCAGTAGAGACTAATTTTGATATTAGCTTCTTTCGCATGGAAGAGAAGATTTCTTATTTTGTAAATAAAACAATTTTTGGTTTCCAGATGGTTGAAGTTCAGGCATGCACGTAAGACGCTTTTGGAGTCAGAGGCTATTACAGCTGGGGATATTTTTTCCTCTAGTATAATTTCTAATGCTTCAGCAAGAGCAGCAGCTTCAATCGTGAAAATAGATGAGTGATGAAATAGTTTGAATGTTTTAAAGATTTGTAGAGGAGGACAAGTAATTCCGATTCCTGTGTGTTGAGTTACTTCTTTCTTAGAACCATCTGTGTAAAAGACTGTTGTATTTTTTAGGTTTTCTCTAATATATTGATTAAAGTCTAGGTTTGGGGAAGAACTTTTCATCAAGATTTCGCCTAACTGTAGGTTTATGTTAGGGGAGTCGAATTCGAGAGAGTAGTCTAAAAGGTAGTGGATAGGAGTATAGGAATACATAATTTTGGACTCAAACTTGTTTAAGTGGATATAGGCATTTAGTAAGAGGAAGGTATTTCTATAATTGTAAGCATTATTTTTAGCTGTGGTTGATTCTAAGCTGTAAAGGGATTCAAGTAATGGATGGTCTTCCATTGAGAAGACTTTTAAAAGGCATTTTTTAGTTAAGAGTTGTAAACGGCGAAGCAGGGGAGGCTCCTTAAGTTCGGCATACATGACTGGGATAGGGGTGGTTATACGATAGCCAAGGATTAGTCTTAGAATTTGATTCTGTAGTTTGCAAATCCGATCATATGGTTTGCAGCTATAAATTGTTAAAGCTTGACATCCATATTCAAGAAAGCTTCTAATTAGAGAGTGATAAAGCATACGCAAGGGTTTGGGGTGAGAACCCCACCAAGTTCCTCTAAGAAATTTAATAATATTGGTAACTTTATGAATTCTGTCTATTAAGTAGGTAAAGTGAGGTTTCCAAGTTAGCTGGCAGTCGAAAATCAGACCTAGAAAGGTAACTTCATACGAAAGAGAGATTCTATTATTGTCTAAGGTAACATGGGCATCCCTTGGAATGCGATTCTTGTTGGAATTAAAAACAACTAACTTAGTCTTTTCGACTGAGATATTGAGGCCTCTTAATTTTAAAAAATGTTGTAGTGAGTTGAGGCTTAATTGTAGGATGTGGATGCATTCATGAACGTTGCGTGATGAGTAAAATATGACAATGTCATCAGCAAATTGTAGAATTTTACATAAGGGGTGGATATGCTTATAAATATTTATTGTGTAGATGTTATATAAGGTTGGACTAGAGACACATCCTTGGGGGAGACCTCTCTGAAATTTATATGGACCTACGTTTGAGTTGTTAATTTTAAAGAACACGTTCCTTTCTGTAGTTAAGTTTTCAAAGAATTTGCAGATTTTCCAGGGGACCCTCAGCTCCTGCATGTCATTAATTAGAATATTAGGAACTACCCTATCATAAGCCGCCTCTACATCGAGAAACAATGCTGCTGTATAGGAGTCTTTTGCAAAGGAGGTATGAATTTCTGTGGATAGAATGGCAAGACTATCACTACAAGATCGATTCTTTCTAAATCCAAACTGAGAGTTGTGGATAAGCATTTGGTTTTCAAGCCACCAGTTTAATCGGTTAGTAATAAGTCTTTCCAAAAGTTTCAAGAAACAGGAAGCAAGAGCAATAGGGCGGAATTTGTGTGAGTTCGGTTTAGGGATTAGAAAAACGAGGTAATTACTCCAAGATTCAGGAAAGGAACCTTCGTTAAGGATTAAATTGTAGACTTTTAGAAGTTGATTGAGGATATTATCAGGGAGATTTTGTATTACTTCATAGTTAATTTTATCCAGTCCGGGAGAGGATTTGGTTTTAGAGTTTTTTACAGCATGTTTTATTTCTTGGAGTCTGAATGGTGCAGAAAGATGGTTTGAAGTTATGGTGGCAACGTAAGGGGGTGGGGAATTAGGAAGGGGAGGAAAAGGAGGTAGGTCGTTTGGGGGTGCACTGACTTGGTGGAATCTTTCTATGAAATCCTTCATTTTTGTTACTGTTTCAGTGTTGGCAGTGGAAGTGGTAGGTGAAGGAGGAGATAGTACTCTATGTCTGAAGCCTCGAATTTTATTCCAAACGTTAGAAATCTTAGAGGTTGAAGATAAGGATTCACAATAAGATCTAAACCCGAGAATTTTGGTTTTTTTGAAGGTTCGTTTAGTAGCAGCTTCAAATTTTTGTAGGTCCAAAAAGTTCTCATAGGTGCACCTATGGCGATATTTGCCAAGTTTGGCCTTTCTTTGTCTTTCGAGTTTGGTGCATTCCTCATTCCACCAGGGTGGGGAGTTTGGATGATCTCGGGAGGGTTTGTTTTCAATTTTTGGACCTGCTGTGTGGAGGGCCTTATCAATTGAGTCAAAGAGGTTATAATATGCTTGAAGTGCTAAGAAAGGAGTTGAAGCAACGCGAGGGGGTGTGTCTTCGAATTGCACATCTATTAAGGTTTCATGAAAGGTGCTCCAACAAACCTTTTTCAGGTTGTATTTGTGGGAAAAAAACTCAAAGAAAGAGCAAGAGATTCCAACAATGGTGGAGATCGGGAAATGATCACTGCCCATTTTGTCTTGATTAACCTTCCAGTCACTCAGGGGGAATAGGTTACTTGAAATAATAGTGAGGTCTATAGCTGATTTGGCTTCATAGGGACGGGTAAAACGTGTGGGAGAACCATCATTGAGAATGTTAAGAGTAGAATTCCCAACAGCCTCTAATAATTTGTTTCCGCAGGAAGAGGATATATCGCATCCCCACGATTGGTGGTGGCAGTTGAAGTCTCCTCCAATAAATATGGAGGGGAAACGTCCAGAAAAGGAATTGATGAAAGTGTCCCAGTCAATAGATCTATTAGGGGCTCTAGGATTTCTATAAATGTTAATTATGATGAGTTCGCCCCAATTAGAGGGAATAGAGATAGCCAGTGTGTCCAAATGATCCGGAACTTCATAAACCGAAGTTTGAGTAAATGGAATATCTTTCCTAATTGCTATTATTAAACCGCCACCCATGTGTTCGGTGCGATCTTTTCGAATGATGTTAAAGTTTTTTAGAGAGAAGTTATTTTTATTTTGAAGCCAAGTTTCGTTCAACAATACAACATCATAATTATGTAGAATTCTTTCCAAGTTACCTTTTTTATTTGCGATACCTCTACAATTCCACTGGATAATCCTTAACTTAGTTAAATTTCTCATAATCGCAGAAATTCAATGTGTTATTGAATGATAGTAATATATAATATTAGAAAATCTATATCTATGTGAGGGTTTGGGTTTTCATAAAATCAAGGGATTTAGCGATTTGATCAAATCCCCCACTTTGGAAGAGGGAGATGATTGGTGAGAAAAGTTTGAGTAAATCCATTAAGGATGAGATCATATTTATGAGATTTTCATTATTTACAGAAGGTGAGGGGGGAGGGGTAGGAGATCTAGATGGAGAGCTAAGGGGTCGATTTTGTAAAAAAATTCCATTACCAGAAGGGCTTGATTCTCTCGAGTAAAGGTAGGAGAAGGGTTGATTAGGTTGAGATTCCGATTGAGATGGATTAGTGTTTTTTTGTTGAGGAAGTGGAGAGCAGGAGGGGGTATAGGAACGATGGGTTGGGGAAGAGGGTTTTTTCAGAGCATTGCTATAGTGATGGTCTGTAAAGTTCTGGTTATGATTTTGATTTAACTGTTCAAGATTTATATCTCCTAATTCAGGGAAGTTAGAGAAGTCGAAGTGAGGGGACGTTAGATTTTGTGATGAATTTCGGTGGGGTAAAGGTCGATGAGGAAGGTTTGTAATACCTCCAGGATTTAGTTTTCCATGATTATGCAGAAAAGCTGCACTTTTGATACCGATATTTTTATATGCCGCGATTTTCCTAATTTCTTGTTCTTCAACGTATTTGTTACAAGATTTATCAATGGCCAAGTGGGGTCCATCGCAGTTCAAACATTTAGGATTGTCAGAAACTTTGGGGCAGATTTGACCTATATCGTGGGGTTTTTCACCGCAGTATAAACATCGCGGGTTTTTGCAAATGCTTTTCACATGCCCGTGTCTGTAACAGGAGTAGCATACCTTTGGTTGAGAGACATAAGGGTCAACACGAAGGTAAAGGAAGAAAAGTTTAATATCCTGTGGTAAAACTTGTCCATCGAAAGTTAGGAGGACTGTGGAACCTGGGGTTGGATTCCCCTCTTTGACTTTCCATTCAAATCGTTTGACTTCAATAATAGGAGCAGAACTGATGGCATTTTCTTTGTATACCATTAAGCCATTTCCCTTTCAGGGTAGGCGTGACACTACCCGATTCGAGTAGTGTTTCTAGGTTAGTTTCTTGTATTAAATAACTACAAGTGTGGGTTCACCACACCCACGATGTGCCAACAGCACTCAGTTTTCTCGAATGGTCACCCATCCAAGTACTAACCGCGCCCAACGCTGCTTAACTTCAGTGATCTGACGAGAACTGGTTTTTTCAGCGTGGTATGGCTGTTGGCCATCTTTGATTTCTTCTATCGAAAAATCTACAGGCACATTCCTTATAATGCCTAAACGAGTGACTCGAAAGTTGGGGATGTGGGCTTTGAGATTAGGGTTTATTTTGTTTAAGTTTTCAACTATTTTGTTGGCTCCAGGGCCGCATTTGCAAAGCACAGTAAATCTAGACGGCCCCTTTTTCTTGCATT